>JASTWR010002574.1:0-15386 GCA_030770355.1 Harpagoxenus sublaevis
AGCGCGCTCATATAACACCGCTCTGCACCGAGCTCGGAACTCATTTCTGCTCCCCATTGTACGTATGTATAATATACAAGATACGTGTATGTATGTGTGTGTGTTGGGTGTGTGTGTATATATATATATATAGACACCACACACACATACGTAAATACATATATTCAACAGAGAAGAGCAATGCAATATATTGTATGGTATAATTTGCATATTCAGCAAATTGAGCAATATATACAGGGTGTCCCGAAATTCGCGAATCAAAATACCATAGCAAAAAGTTTTCGAAAAAATAAATTTAAAACGTATTTGCCATTTTTCGTTTCCGAGCAGTAGTTTCTGAGATAAAAGGTTTAAACGTGGCCAATTACAGATTACGATTAAACGGAAACCTGTCCGTGAGTCGCGCGTTAATAGTGTTAGTGACCGCGCACTTCATGCTCTAACAGGCATTAGACAAAAGATTGTTTGCGTGGACGTTTTCCGTATAATACCGCGTGTTGCGTGTAATATTTGTTGCGAATTAGATGATGCTGTTAATAAACAACGTTGTTTAAGCATAAAGGACCCCGCACCCAAAGCAGGGGAATTTGGTTCTCGGCCAAAATTTGCTGAAACTGTAGTATGTTATTCTTCATGACCTCCTGATCAAAAGTCTCAATGGACACAAGGTCCAAAAATCAATGGTTTTCGAGATACTGTGCCTTCAAAAGTTCGATTTTTAGCTTTTTGCATGTAATCAAGTGAATATACGAAATCGGGTTTACGATCGTAATATACGCGTAAACTGTAAACATGTGAGCGCAGATGTGTATGCGACGGTAGTATTGAATTGACAAGTATACTGATTTTGAAAATCAGCTATTGTTTATAACTTATAAGCGACACAATTAGTGCCCGCTCTTAGCGCAATCCAGGACCAACCACGAGGAGGTGGCGAGACATGACTGGTCCCTTTGTGTGTGTGTGTGTGTGTGTGTGGTGTGTGTGTGTGTGTGTGTGTGTGTGTGTTACGCGCGTAAACGTGCGCGCTTAATAAATCGTTACTTATATCTTCTGTTATGAAATGTTTTATTCCATTCTTTATTCTATGCCATGGTTAGGGTCTTGCTGATGAGGTCTATGGGCAGCATCTTGAACAGATTGCAATAGTTGTGTTGAAGGATATTTAATACGCTGTTGGTGTCGTGCGTATCCCAAAAACCAAAGAACACTTGCCAACATGCGCACATGTCCCAGTGTTCGAGCACCTGCTTGACATGTACAATAGTAACCTGTTATTGGTTCTACGTCATCGTTATCATTATCAATATTATCATCCTCCATTTCATTATACGAAATCCAGAGTTGGTGTTTAGTTGCATTACGGTAACGCGAATATACTCTAACTCTAATCAATGATGGCTTATCAAAGTGAACATCGATTTGAAACTCTTCCTGCTCATCTCGTTGGAGTTTATCTTGAACGTAAGACGGAGCTAAATCACTTGATAAGTGCCAACTGTCAATTCTCGTAAATAGTCTAAGGTAAGCAGGGGAAGTTACGGACATGCTGGTGATTGAGACGATTCCAGTTAGCTCTCAAAACTCTTAGATTTTCTGCATCCACACGCTCTTGTACAACATTTACTTGCCTTGATTTTTGTAAAAGTTCTCTTGCTAACTCTGCATTTGCTTCTTCCATACGAATAGGCGGGTGGTATTTATTAATAATAGCACAAGCAATTCGTAAAAAGTCCCCAAGATTTTTGTGTGGGTTATTTGAATGACGTTAGCAAAAAACTTAAAAATTGATTTTAAATGTCCGTTACGAGCTTTGACCACCCACCTTGTCTTTGTTACTATTCGAGATTCATTAGCTTGTTCCGTAGTAAACTGACGTTGACCTCGTTCAAGAAGACAAGGCATCCTATGTGTGATTCCCATAGCTTCAAGCAGTGGTATCGCATCTCTGTAACCTCGATCTACTATGAAAATGTCCCCATTTGAAACCATTCTCTCATTCCTTGCATATCTTGTTCGAATTCATTTCGAAGCATTTGAGCATCGTTATTGCTCGCATCTGAAAAATATGGTCCATGAATAGCTAATATATAACCATCGGGGGCAACAACCAAGGCAGGTTTGAGTAAATGATAACTTTTATGTACAGAGTAAGATTGCCGTAACGTGCGGAAGTTTGAACTTTTTTGAATTCGTAAATAAGAACCATCAATGTAAGCTAGCGCCTTTCGGTTTTCTGGCTGTGGATTATATAATTCATTTGAAAAGTCTGTACAATGTCTCGCTATATAATCTTCTCTAGTTATTGCAGCGAATCCAATATTTGATGGAACGAATAGTTGCATTAGAGAGATTCGCACAGTAGCGACAGCTAAGCTCACATTTTGTCTGCTTTTATAATGAAGATTACTTTTAAGAAGTCATCTGATAAACCTTGTCGTAGCTTACATAAGAATGTCATGAGACTTTTTTTTGTTATATTTCTGTTATGACCTGCTGAATGAACAGGAACACAGTATGTGAATAAATCCTGGAACTGTTCCTTTGTAACAGGACTGATGCATTGGAACGCATCATCTTCGAAATCATTCTCATTTTGATAAACTCTTGTATTGTTCACAGCATTTCGAAGTTCATCTAAAAACAATTGCATCTGATCTCCTCTTATTGAATATGGTCTATTGACAAACTGCAAAGCAGGTAAAAAGCAATGGTAGAATGAATCCTCGATCATCCAAATGCTGTGCACAAGACTTGGTTATTTCTGAAATATAAATATTTCTTTTAACAAATACATCGACCCTACATGCGATGGATAATCTGTGCAGATTAACTGCAGCATTACAAAATAAACAAGTTCTATTTTGAGTTTGTCTTAAAACATTAAGTTTAAAGCAGTAAGGATCACGTTCAAGGGCGGTTATTTCCGCTATGATCAAACGATTGCAATTCAAACACAATCGTGTTCTGTCGCTTGCACGATTCGCTCTTATAAATACCCCGGATTTCAAACGAATTAGCCGGCGAATTGTTTTTGCATCCGGCATACATATAAAGAGATCGGCACTTAAGATGTAGATATTAAGACCGCGCGACAGCGATAAGATCGCTCCGCGGCTCCCTTTGATGTATTGTCACGCGAACCGACGGATGCAAAAAACAATTCGCCGGCTAATTCGTTTGAAATCTGGGTATTTATAAGAGCGAATCGTGCAAGCGCATTCATTCGAGATACGAAAGTCTTACCAGCAGCATCGATAGCTGTTAACGAAAATACGAGTTTCTTAATTGATTAAATAATAAATCAATGATGGCTCAGAATCGCTTACAGTGTTACGTTTGTGGTCATGCATTCGGTCGTCAACAGATGGCTCGTATTGATGGCGAGGAAAATGCACCAAACGAGAAATCGCTATCACTAGACGTGATGCATTAGGACAAAATCCTCTCGATATCACAGACAGAACACGATTGTGTTTGAATTGCAATCGTTTGATCATAGCGGAAATAACCGCCCTTGAACGTGATCCTTACTGCTTCAAACTTAATGTTTTAAGACAAACTCAAAATAGAACTTGTTTATTTTGTAATGCTGCAGTTTAATCTGCACAGATTATCCATCGCATGTAGGGTCGATGTATTTGTTTAAAAGAAATATTTATATTTCAGAAATAACCAAGTCTTGTGCACAGCATTTGGATGATCGAGGATTCATTCTACCATTGCTTTTACCTGCTTTGCAGTTTGTCAATAGACCATATTCAATAAGAGGAGATCAGATGCAATTGTTTTTAGATGAACTTCGAAATGCTGTGAACAATACAAGAGTTTATCAAAATGAGAATGATTTCGAAGATGATGCGTTCCAATGCATCAGTCCTGTTACAAAGGAACAGTTCCAGGATTTATTCACATACTGTGTTCCTGTTCATTCAGCAGGTCATAACAGAAATATAACAAAAAAAGATCTCATGACATTCTTATGTAAGCTACGACAAGGTTTATCAGATGACTTCTTAAAAGTAATCTTTCATTATAAAAGCAGACAAAATGTGAGCTTAGCTGTCGCTACTGTGCGAATCTCTCTAATGCAACTATTCGTTCCATCAAATATTGGATTCGCTGCAATAACTAGAGAAGATTATATAGCGAGACATTGTACAGACTTTTCAAATGAATTATATAATCCACAGCCAGAAAACCGAAAGGCGCTAGCTTACATTGATGGTTCTTATTTACGAATTCAAAAAAGTTCAAACTTCCGCACGTTACGGCAATCTTACTCTGTACATAAAAGTTATCATTTACTCAAACCTGCCTTGGTTGTTGCCCCCGATGGTTATATATTAGCTATTCATGGACCATATTTTTCAGATGCGAGCAATAACGATGCTCAAATGCTTCGAAATGAATTCGAACAAGATATGCAAGGAATGAGAGAATGGTTTCAAAATGGGGACATTTTCATAGTAGATCGAGGTTACAGAGATGCGATACCACTGCTTGAAGCTATGGGAATCACACATAGGATGCCTTGTCTTCTTGAACGAGGTCAACGTCAGTTTACTACGGAACAAGCTAATGAATCTCGAATAGTAACAAAGACAAGGTGGGTGGTCAAAGCTCGTAACGGACATTTAAAATCAATTTTTAAGTTTTTTGCTAACGTCATTCAAATAACCCACACAAAAAATCTTGGGGACTTTTTACGAATTGCTTGTGCTATTATTAATAAATACCACCCGCCTATTCGTATGGAAGAAGCAAATGCAGAGTTAGCAAGAGAACTTTTACAAAAATCAAGGCAAGTAAATGTTGTACAAGAGCGTGTGGATGCAGAAAATCTAAGAGTTTTGAGAGCTAACTGGAATCGTCTCAATCACCAGCATGTCCGTAACTTCCCCCTGCTTACCTTAGACTATCTACGAGAATTGACAGTTGGCACTTATCAAGTGAATTTAGCTTCGTCTTACGTTCAAGATAAACTCCAACGAGATGAGCAGGAAGAGTTTCAAATCGATGTTCACTTTGATAAGCCATCATTGATTAGAGTTAGAGTATATTCGCGTTACCGTAATGCAACTAAACACCAACTCTGGATTTCGTATAATGAAATGGAGGATGATAATATTGATAATGTTAACGATGACGTAGAACCAATAACAGGTTACTATTGTACATGTCAAGCAGGTGCTCGAACACTGGGGACATGTGCGCATGTTGCAAGTGTTCTTTGGTTTTTGGGATACGCACGACACCAACAGCGTATTAAATATCCTTCAACACAACTATTGCAATCTGTTCAAGATGCTGCCCATAGACCTCATCAGCAAGACCCTAACCATGGCATAGAATAAAGAATGGATAAAACATTTCATAACAGAAGATATAAGTAACGATTTATTAAGCGCGTACGTTTACGCGCGTACACACACACACACACACACACACACACACACACACACACAAAGGGACCAGTATGCTCGCCACCTCCTCGTGGTTGGTCCTGGATTGCGCTAAGAGCGGGCACTAATTGTGTCGCTTATAAGTTATAAACAATAGCTGATTTTCAAAATCAGTATACTTGTCAATTCAATACTACCGTCGCATACACATCTGCGCTCACATGTTTACAGTTACGCGTATATTACGATCGTAAACCCGATTTCGTATATTCACTTGATTACATGCAAAAAGCTAAAAATCGAACTTTTGAAGCACAGTATCTCGAAAACCATTGATTTTTGGACCTTGTGTCCATTGAGACTTTTGATCAGGAGGTCATGAAGAATAACATACTACAGTTTCAGCAAATTTGGCCGAGAACCAAATTCCCCTGCTTTGGGTGCGGGGTCCTTTATCTTATTCATTACGTAATGAATAAGATA
This sequence comes from Harpagoxenus sublaevis, assembly GCA_030770355.1. Lineage (NCBI taxonomy): Eukaryota > Metazoa > Arthropoda > Insecta > Hymenoptera > Formicidae > Harpagoxenus > Harpagoxenus sublaevis. The sequence goes on from JASTWR010002574.1 coordinate 5,889, forward strand.
AATTTATAATTTATCAGAATTATATCGCTACTAATTTGTGTATCACAATATCAATAAGAAATATGAATAAGAGTTAAATAATTGCAATCAAGTGGCATACATACGAATCAGTATTTCTTTACAATAATTCTAATCTTTTTAATTTTATACATCTATTCCTTCATTCTCTTTAGTCTTTAATTATATCGAAACATTTATTTGATTATTTCTTTCTTATCATTCATTCATTCATCCTTTCAAAAATGTACCGGTTATACATTATTACTTACGTAATATTACTACTCATACATACATATTACTACTTACGTGCATACTGATTTATAACTATGCGAATTTTAAGGTAAAGTAATTCCGTTTGTCATTACAGCTAGTGACTTACTTGTGAATTAATTGATTGAATTTCGGCCCAATTATGTACTAAAAATTTAAACAACAATTGTTAATTGAACAAGTCATAAATTACAAAATTTAATTTTCAATTAAAGGGATATTACATTATTAAATTATAAAAGATTACACGGTAGTATTAGATTTTAAAAGTAGTAAACTCTTAGTTTACTTAGTTTATTTTATTTATGCAAAATTAATTTAGCAATAGGATTAATGGTTCGTTTTATTCTCGTTTTATTTTTTGTTTTATTTTTTAATTATACATGAAGAAGCTAAGAATTGCATTTAAAAATTAATATGTATGGCACGCCGTTTTGCTATTTAATATCATCGTAAAAATTCTACCAAATTAAATTAATATTCAAAGAAAAGAAATTATTATTATTATGTCCAGACATACTTATAATTCATCGAATTATTAATAAGCTATAGTTATTAAGCACATAATTGCAGAATTAAATTATTATGTCTAGACAAAATATTAATTCTGACACATTATAAATTTATTTTATGTTTTTACATATAATTTTTTCGGGAATTTTTTTATTGATATTGTAATACACAAATTAGTAGCGATATAATTCTGATGAATTATAAATTTATCATATTCATTACGTAATGAATAAGATAAATTTATGCTTAAACACACGTTGTTTATTAACAGCATCATCTAATTCGCAACAAATATTACACGCAACACGCGGTATTATACGGATGTCACGCAAACAATCTTTTGCCTGTGAGAGCGTGAAGTGCGCGGTCACTAACACTATTGACGCGCGACTCACGGACAGGCTTCCGTTTAATCGTAATCTGTAATTGGCCACGTTTTAAACCTTTTTATCTCAGAAACTACTGCTCGGAACGAAAAGTGGCAAATACGTTTTAAATTTATTTTTTCGAGAACTTTATTGCTATGTTATTTTGATTCGCGAATTTCGGGACACCCTGTATATGTATAATAATGACAGCTCGAAAATTGTCATTATTCTTATTTTTGTAAAAAAAATGGTGAAAATTCAATGCAAAAAATAAATGCGCGAGATACTTTTTTATACATATAATATATATTTCCATTCTCTGTTCTATTATCACATTTTTTTTATTAATTTCTTTTTGTTTTTTCTCTTTATCATATTATATTTTTTTTATTAATCTTTGGTGGAAGTACTACGCTGCCTTAATGGCGGTAAATAATATTTAAAATATATGGGGAAGAACTACGCTGTTTAAAAAATTTTTTTATATACATATAATATATATTTCCATTGTTTGTTCTATTATTACATTAGATTTTTTATTAATTTTTTTGTTTTTTTCTCTTTAACACATTATATATTTTTTTTATTAATCCTTGGTGGAAGAACTATGCTGCCTTAATGGCGGTAAATAATATTTAAAATATATGGGGAAAAACTACGCTGTTTTTTTAATGCGTTGTAAAATAGAAAAAATGTATTGTAACAAAAATGTTGAAATAGGCTCGGAAGACAAAGAACCAAAGAAGGTTTTTTTTTAGATAGAGCGTGGTGTAGCTCTCATCTTCTATCATGAATTTTTCATTTTTTTCCGTTTGTTTTTTCCGTTAAGCTCCACGCGACTGTGTACGATAAGAAGCGTTACGTCATACACTATCGCAATCTTCAAAAATTGCATGCGTCACGGTCTTTGCGTTACAAAAGATACATGGCGTATTGCAATTCGCTCAATCCCCATGGCTTTGCGATTATATCGAATTAGGAACTTCTTTTATTTGTTTCTTTGGTAAAATGTTTCCCGAGTCTAATTTGTCTCAATAAATTTTAATAAAATCATCTCCCTGGGGTACAAACGTCTTTTGTGACAAAATTTGTTTTTTTCACAATCGACGTTTGTACCCCAGCAAAATGGTTTTATGTTTTCAAAGGGATATTTTGTCTCGTTGTCTTGCGTGTAACAACAGTCGAATCAACAGAATGTACATTATATTTTTTTCATAAATGTGACATTTTATAGAATTTTAGAATTTATTGCGAAAAAAGATTTATATAACATTAACATAATGTAAGAATAAATGGAGTGCGGTATTGTTTTTTGCGCTTATTACATAAAGGCAGGATTACTTTCGAAAAACTGCATTTATAATATATCGGCGCAAGTGAGAGAGAAAAAAATATTTGTATATCGCAATATGTACACGATTTTATTTCTATAAAAAAAAATATATAACAGTATAAAATATATTATAATACAGCTGTCTTATTTATCCAGGAATTGTGCGAACTGTCCATTCCCAACCATTTCACGTACACTTGGTTACCCCGTTTGCGCAGCACTTTTTCTACGAGGTTGTGACGTGACATAGTCGCGTCCACCGCCCGGACGGCTCGGCCGAGGGGAAAGCCGGGGATGCTGCCTCGACCCGAGTCGAGGAGGTACATCTAGGTTAACTATTTATCTTTGCAAGGCGTAAGTTATAGGAGGAGCGCGGCGAGTGTCGCGGGGTGGGCAGCCAGCCACCCAATGTAACGACCACGTGTCGCGACGAGGGAGAAACCACGCGTCGGCGGGGACCGAACGGAGCAGCACGCCGACAACCGAGTCACGTCCGGACCCGCCGCCGGGCCGTCCCGCGGTCCCGCAAGGAGCGGCGAGACCCCCAAACCCGCCTGCAACAAGGAAGCCAAGGGCGCGCCGCCACGTTTGTGTGAAGGACGCAACGCCGCTGCTGCAGGGCGGACGTGCAATCCCGGATGCCGCAGCCGGGGACTTAGACTGCACCAGTCAGTGGCCAAGGCCTGGCCAGCCTAGCGCACCTGCATCAGACTCGGAGAGTCCCGACCGGTACCGCCAGTAAAACAAGGCGAGGAGCACTCCATTTAAAAGTCCCGCGGGCGAGCGGCAGGCGTCACGTGGGACGTCGTGAGCGGCGAGAGCAGCGCGAAGAGCGGATCGGCGGAGCTGAGCGGCCGCGCATGCGCGGGGACCCAACGCGGTCCGAACCGGCGAACGACTCGGCACAGAGATGCCAATGGTGCTGTTTTGCCCGCTGCCTGCTCGCATGGTGGGGACACGCACACAGCTGACGGTGCCGTGTACGTGTGCGCTGGTCGCTCGGCGGCGGCTCGGCGCGGCTCGGTCAGCTTCGGGCGGGTAGAAGAGCGCAGACATACACTCGGATGTCTCGTTCTTCCCCGAAAGCCGATTCGTACACGAGCTGCCGAAATTTTCTCTTATCCGTCTCGCTTCTCTTACGCGCTGCGTTCCGTTCAACTTCAAAAATTAATATCTCTGGTTATATTTGTCGTAGAGAAAGCTTTAAAAAAGCGTTTTAAAGCTAAGGAGACAATCTTTTTGAAAAAAATAGTTTAAGTTACATGAAATTGCAAATTTTAATTGTTATAAGCAATTAAAATGTTTAATTAATTTTTTCACTAAAAAGTACATTTTTCCAAATTTTTTAAATAATGCTAGTTTATTCTCTACTTCATTCTAAAAGTACACATATTTTTTATTATATGAAGAAACGATGGATTGTATTTTTTATACAACTTTAATGACTGAAATGCCGTGCCGTGCTCGCGTTAATTGCTTATAACAATTGGAATGTGCAATTTCTTGTAACTTAAACTATTTATTTCAAAAAGATTGTCTCCTTAGCTTGGAATTGCTTTTACAAGAATCTCTCTATGACAAATATAACCATAGATATTAATTTGTGAAGTTGACGACTTCTTCATTTTTTCGAAAATTGTATTGCTTTAATTGCTTGCAACTTTTGCAAAAATATATATATATTTTGGACAAATAAAAAATACGTATCTGTTTTTTTTACGTATTATATATTTCATGTAAATAAAGTTTCCCAGATAGCACAGCTGATCTTTATGAATTCAAAAAGATCTGAATCTGATTTTTATAAATTCATAAAGATAAGCTGTGCTATCTGGGTTCACAATCGATTTAAAAAAATACGAGGTCATTAATTTATTATTGTGTAAATGAAGTATTTTATATGACACTATTCATTTTTGCGTATCTCCTTTATTTTATTAAAGTTTTTATTAGACTCTGCGCGTATCTTAAAGCTATTTAATTCTTTTATTTGTATTATTGAAATAATCTGAATAATTTTAAGAAATAAAATTAATATTATTAGTAACATAAGTAAAATAAATAAAGTAAATATAATAATAAAATTCGTTGTTACTCACGTATCTTTCATTTACGTGCGTGTATCTTACTCATTTACTTTTAATCTTTAACAATTGTTATTTATAACCTTATCTCTTAACTAATTTTGCCCAGTTGCTATGCAGTATTTTTGTATATTAAGAGAAATCAGTAATACTAGATAGTAACTCTGCTCGGGTATTTAGTTAAACTGTACAAATTTCTACCAAGGTAAGGACGTATTTTTTAAAAGGGTATAGCAAGATAAGGGGGGAATCTAGCGGCCCCCAAACAAAATTATTTTGGACTAGGGGCATTTTTAAAGATATAATAATTGATAACATTATCTGAGAAGATTTCCTTTCCTTATCTCTTCGTCGCCCTATTTCCGGAATATCACAAAAAACGTATTTTTTACTTTTTTTTTCTGCCGCTATTATATAGATATCAAGATGAGGTTGGTCTCATATTATAAATAATTTAAGGCATTATGAAACATACGTTTTTCTTTAGAATTTTCCAGGCCAAAACTCGACTTGCAGAATCGTTTAAAATATTCAAGAAAATTTTTTGCACGCTTCGAGGTGAAACCTTGAAAATTGAAAAAAATTTAGAATATATGTTACATGAGAGACTATTTTCCCAATTTTTTCCAGATTTTTACAAACGCGGCACAATATTTTTAAAAAATTAAAACTTATTCTTTTTATAGTTCCGTAATAATAAAGTAAAATCAATAAATACATAGCTTTATTTAACTACAATAATATTGTTTTAATTTACTTCAATATTTGTGTTATCAATGATAAAGATAATAGTTGTCATCTAAGCAGTTTCTAAGTTGATAATTTACAAACCAATTAGCTTGCTTAATTATGTAAGTAAAGGAATAAGAATTCTCAAAGGCTTACTTATAAGTGAATAATTATTTACATATTTATTATAAATTACAATTTTATGTTTACTTTAAAAACTATAAGATTTATGAAGAAGAATTATTTGACCAAACTCTGACTGACTTGACGTTAATGTTAATTTTTACTATGTGACAGGTATACATATATTGTCTTTCTTTCTCCGCTCTTTGTTCCTTGTGCGTTTTATTTTTTATGTAACATAATTTCATTGTTACAGCAAACTCTTGATAAGGACACAAAACCAGTGTCGAAACGTCGACTTTGAATTAATGTAATACTACGACATTAAACGTCAGTTCAGTCAAGTCAGTCAGTTTGGTCAAATAATTTTTCTTGATAAATCTTATAGTTTTTAAAGTAAACATAAAATTGTAATTTATAATAAATATGTAAATAATCATTCACTTATAAGTAAGCCTTTGAGAATTCTTATTCCTTTACTTACATAATTAAGCAGGCTAATTGGTTTGTAAATTATCAACTTAGAAACTGCTTAAATGACAACTATCATCTTTATCATTGATAACACAAATATTGAAGTAAATTAAAACAATATTATTGTAGTTAAATAAAGCTATGTATTTATTGATTTTACTTTATTATTACGGAACTATAAAAAGAAAAAGTTTTAATTTTTTAAAAATATTGTGCCGCGTTTGAAAAAATCTGGAAAAAATTAGGAAAATAGTCTCTCATGTAACATATATTCTAAATTTTTTTCAATCTTCAAGGTTTTACCTCGAAGCGTGCAAAAAATTTTCTTGAATATTTTAAACGATTGTAACGATGCACCCCCAGGAATGCATCGTTCCGGCCGTCCATCAGCCGAGCCGCCCGGCCGACCATCTGTCGGGCGAAGAAAGGGGGCGGAATGCCCCCACACATTTTTTTAATTGTATAAAGTCGGCGCACTCGCCGCCGGATATCGATTCGGGACAAACGGATCGATATCCGTAAGCGCCCGAATAATATCGAACGCGTTCGCAACGCCGGAGCGCTCGGCGCCCCTACTCCGGCCCGACATCCCCGCCACGTGCGGCTCCGCGTAAGCGATACCCCCGCTACCGAATTAACGAGCCTGGGGGGTATAAAAAGGCAACGAATTTGCCTAATTACAAGACTCCGTCGTGTGCCAGCAGTCCGACCAGACCTGTCCGCTGCTCACGACTTCCAGTCCCGATCCTGCTCCTTGTAAATCACCAGCCGTGTCGACGAGGTTGAGCGTACTCAGCCTTTATTCGGGAGTTCCCGTACGCCGACACCGCTATCCTGAAAGCCCCGGTCGTACCGGCGAGGTTGAGCGTACTCGTCTCTTCCGAGAGTTCTCGGTAACCGGTACCACCGTTTATCACACGCCAAAGGCCACGTTTTGTACAAGAGCGTTCTCTGTACGCCGGGCGTACCCGGCCGTGGTCTTTCCCTTGACGTGCACCGGACAGAGTGTGCTCCGTCCTGCCGGGGGTTCCCGGTTGCCGTCTACGTGCACTGCGGAGGAGAGTGCTCCTCCCAGTCGGGTGTTCCCGATTGCACGCAGCATCCTGACATCCTGTCAAGATCCTCGTGTCGCGTATTCCACACGCCATTACAACGCGCTCGCCCGTACAGCCCCGCGTACTGTACCCGCCTCGCACCAAGATCGTGTACGCCTAATCGCTCCGCGTGCCGTACACGCCTCGCGCCACGCTCAGGTATTTACCCGAATTCGATTCACTAAGCACCGCCCACTTATACGCGTTACTTGTCTTTCCGCGACGCCCCACGCGGGCCATCAATCGCGCCCCTCACCCGCGATACAAAAGCGTCCCGTCAAGTACCGCCGTAGGCCGAACACGTACATTCCGGGAAACTATCTCGCATCGCCGTGCAATCACCTCGTACTTACTTTGTAAAAGCGAACTAATACTTGTATAAACAACCACGCGACAAATAAATTGTAAAAGCGATACCGAGGCTGTCGCCTCGTTTCAATATTGTAATCTTAACAAACTCAGTTTATAATAAACTCTTCGTAAAAGTACAAAGCGCCGTTCTATCGTCTCTTCCTCCGCGCCTATTTCTCGACCCTGACCAGCCGCGAGCTAAGATCCGCGCATCGGGAGACAGGTTGTTTTATGGCGCCCGAACAGGGACCTGACTGTTAGGAAGAGACATTCGCGGAAAAAAAAAAAAAAAAAAAAGTATAAATGCATAGAGAATATTACCGTCTTAATAAAACCGAATTAAGCAACGAACTCCGGAAATACGGTCTCGACACCGAAGGCAGCATCGACGTACTCCGACAGAGATTACGCCAATATTTTAACGAACATCCCGAGATGTCCACGAATACCGCGTCAAACGGAGCCCTCCTCGAGTCCGCGCCCACGATCGCCGTAATACCCGCGACACCGGTAGAAAACGCGCCTGTATTAGAATCCGCCCCCGCGTCGACGCATATCATGAATCAAATGCGTAAATGGGGTTTACACTTCGACGGGAAGGACCCGTGGGCTTTCTTGGAACGGATCGACGAGTTAAGGGCCGCATACGAATTCTCCGACGCACACTGGCTACGAGGCCTACCCGAGTTACTCAGGGGGGACGCACTCCTCTGGTGCCGGAATAACCGCGAGAGCTGGGATAGCTGGGCCGATTTTCTAGCCGACTTTAAAGATACGTTTCTACCGCGCCGTTACCGGCTACAACTCATAAACGAAATCCGCGACCGAGTCCAGAAGGAGGGGGAACCATATGTCAAATACGCGACTCAGATGCTAGCGCTTATGCGTCGAGCGGGTGGATATTCTCCCGAGGAGCAAGTCGAGCAACTCTACGAGAATCTCCACCCCGATTATCAGAATCGGATCTGGCGGAGCGACGTGCGCAATCCCCGGGAACTCCAACAACGCGCGGGCGAATTTGAGAGGCTCCAAGGCAACCGCAAAAAGCGAGCGCCCGCGAAAATCACGGATACACCGATAGCCGCCGCCGCGTACAATCGCAGTGAATGTTGTTGGAGATGCAAACAACGCGGACACACACGTTTCGATTGCCGTCGCCCCGCCCAGAAATTTTGTTCACAATGCGGCAAGGATGGCGTTCTTACAAAGGACTGCCACCCGCCGCCGGGAAACGGAACCGGGACCGCGGACACGCCGGCCGTCCCCCGGTCCTCGCAGTAAAATTCACGCCCCGGCCGCACTTAACCGTACGCGTAAATAATCATCCGCTCGACGCGCTTTTAGACACCGGGTCCGAGGCGTCCTTTGCTAACGAACACACCGCCCAGCTCGCACAGGCTCTCGGTTTTCCGATAACACCGGAGGAGGGGGAAGTCCAACTAGCTAATGGCCATCACCTTAAACTACCCGGGCGCGTCCGTTTGCCGATTCTCGCCGACGAACGAATAGTTTGGCATACATTCCGGATAATGCCGAATCTAAGAAGCGCGCTACTCTTCGGAGTAGACTTTTTGGCCAAGCTAGGCCACTCGATACCGGTCCCGGGACCCGCGGACGCGTCCAAGTCAACACCGGCGGCCGCAACGACCGAAGGAATAGTCCCCGCGCACACCCGAGGAGGAAAAACGGCTTCAGCAATTCTTGCGGAAAGAACTACCGTTGTTCAACCGAATCACCGGTCCCACTGACCGAACCGAGCATCATATTCGCGTAAAAAATAACGTACGCCCTATGAAACAACGTTACCGTCCGCGAAATCCAGCCATGCAGGCTATCATCGACGCCGAGGTCGATAAAATGATAAATGACGGAATAATTGAACGTTCACACAGCGCCTGGAGCTCCCCTGTCGTCGTGGTCCGAAAGAAGGACGGGGGGCACAGATTTTGCATCGACTTCCGAGCGGTTAACAACGCGACCGACCCGGATGCCTACCCGCTTCCCCAGATTAACGCGACGCTGGATAAATTACGCGGTGCAAAATATCTTACCACGCTCGATCTAAAAAACGGGTATTGGCAAGTACCCCTCACGCCGTCGAGCCGACCAATCACCGCATTCACGGTACCCGGGAAGGGACTATTTCAGTTCAAAGTCAT
>JASTWR010002575.1:0-15365 GCA_030770355.1 Harpagoxenus sublaevis
TTTTTTGATCGCACTGACATCGTCGACTGCGAGTTGGTCGCTTTATGTTTTGGAATGGCTGAAAAGTTGTAATTTCCTCACCACTCCCCCGATACGAATAAAGAAACATCTTGCCCCATTTTTTGTTAGCCTATCGTTATTTTCTTTCCCATTACCCTATCTAAAAAAGCATTTCAATAAATAACAATTACACAATCTATACAATTCCATTTTGATATTCTTTATTATTTTTACCATTTCCCATTATGTGCACAGAGAGACATTCTTTTTTACTCTAGGCTACAAATCTCATATCTGTGCGTATATGTATGTAGATAGATGTATGTAGATAGATGTATTCCACCACCATCGCCGCCGCCCGATCTTCGACGACACGATCGATCTGTAACGCGGGCAACTGTATTAATTTACGAAATTATTCACATATTCTCAAATTATACGTACCTAAATGTCGCCCTGACCGCCGTAGTAGTGAAGACTCTTAGTCTCTTTTACGATTGCCGGAATAGTCGACATATCCGTCGCCACCTGATCCAATAATTCTCGCAACAATTGTCCCTTGCGGTCCGTCATCGTGGGGGATATAAAGAATTGACTTCTCAGTTTCGCGTGCCTCCACCAGTGACGCTTGTCCACGTTTACTATGTCCTTGAAATCGTACACGTCCAAGCGTACCAATTGATGTCCGGTCTCTCCAGGTGATCTCATAGTCTCCATTCGCCCATTATTAATCTAGATACGTACTGATGAATATATTTGACATGAAAATCGGGGTCAGATCAAACAATGCGTCAAGCCCGCGTCCCTTGTCCACCTCTTCCTCCTTATCATCATTATCATTCTGCTTCTTTCTCTTCTTATCCTCTTTTTCCTCCGCGGTCGAAGTTATCGCCGTCGCTGTCGCTGTCGCTACCCTTTCTTTATCATCCTTTTCATGCGTTGCTCCAATGAGACGTCATCATTTCGAAAACGTTTTCACCGTCGTCGTCGTTGTCGTCGTCGTCCTCGTCGTCGTCGTCGTCGTTGTCGTGATTGGTCACGACGGAAACCTTGCGCGACGCGGAAATCTGCCTCGCCGCTCCGAGCGGTAAACTGGCGATATGTTTTATAATGGATCACCAATTCGGTGTAAGTTTCCACATTCATAGTGTTCTTCGTAAACGACTCGTAAATTGGATCAGGAATTTGGGCGCAAAGAAATCTATGCATCTCATCGGCGGAACTCGTAGGATTCAATGATCCTTTGTCAAGCCACAACTGGTAGAGATCCTTCAGGGCTTTTCGCATGCCACGTTTGTCGAAATCAGTTACCGTTTTCGAACTCTCAGCGGACTTCGTCATACTGACGATTAATAATCTTAGGTTGCGCGACGCTGTCCAAGAGGGATTCCAAATGTTATACAATAAGTCAAGGAGGTTAAAATGAGTGCCGATTTCATTTGTTTTCTTCTTCCCCTGATCAGTCGAAAACGGCGCTTCCATAAGTACCATTACCTCCAAATCTTCCTGAGAGGGCTGAGGTTTAACATTTTTCTTATTCATTTTGACGTACACTTGCGCGATTTTGAGAGAAAAAAACGGTGCTCTGTGGTTCTCGATATTCCGACTTCTGACATCGAGCTGGTCTCGTCTCGCACTTTGTTTGCGCACGGCTCGCATAAACCGTGATCTAGTACGAAAGCTGAGAAAAAGACACGCTAACTCGAATTTAGAATCGATTTATTCTATGGATAAACTCACAATATAACTCTGACCGTTTACATAAGCAGTGATATTTTTGCTCAATGTCAATTCATAGTGTAAACATAGCGAAATGTCAGAAAATACATAGCATAATAATATATCATCCAATCTGTGAATAAATTAGTCTTTATAATTCGAAATCACTAAAGAAGTCTTACATATAGCAATCAATTCAAAGAAATAACTCAACAAACTCTTTATTCCATTTCAAAAAGGTATGAACAGTTGAAAATTAAAATTAGACAAAATAGAATTCACGTAAACGAAGTTATGATTCACATTAATTAAACTAATTCACAGAAAGAATACAACAAAGTAAACATATCAAATAATCACATGAAATAATCCAAATTGCAATAGAAAATAAAGTGTTTATACATTCGCAGGAAGAAACGTGGAATATGATACCTCTACGATTTAAGTTAAGTAAGTAGAATTGTGACAATTATCCACTTTTGACCGATTCTTAAGGAGCTTTAATTCACTTAGTTCTTTTTATATGTTTTTACGTAAGAACAATATCTTCCTTAATTTCCTTGCAAATTCTCTGAAATGAGCTCTTAACTTATTTATTCCACGTATCTTCGTAAATCAATTCCACTTAAATACAAATGCGCATATATGATAAGAGTAGCCAAATTATTAACGAGTAAATCAGAAATCAGTCAGTTTTCAAATGAATCGAGATTATCAGTGCTCGTTAGATATGTGAATATTTAACGCAATGAGAAGGAATATTAAATGTAACGTCGTAGTAGTACTCAGAAAATGTACAGTTCACCAAGTCATCTCAATATCGACAATGTATTGATAGATACAAGAAACAACTTACACGACCGGCAGCAAAAGTGGTTATAACTAAGAATTTGATAGCTCGAATTAATGTTAATGTGCACATAAGACGGATCCGTTTAAAGAAATTAATATAAAAAGGTACGTAAGTATCGGGATTGGGTTGCAATCACCAAATCACAACAAAGTAAATCTGACGTCAGACTATAGAGAAATTGGCCACTCAAATAATGGTCCAAGGCAGTGATCTACGTGGTAGAATCCTGTAAGGAAAAGATCACTACAGTATACGAATGCGTGCATCCGCAATCTCCACTTGACCATGTCAAGCGTAAAGCAGATCTTTCCACAGGATTCTGAGCCTACCTTGGAGTGGTCCTTTGATAGGACTCATCGGCATGGTAGCCGGCCGTAGATCCTTTTGATCTAGTAATGAGATAAAGAAAGAGCTTTTCTGCCCTTCCTTATGAGCGCAAAGGCCTTCTGCCCAAAATGGCCGCCTTCGCTTGTCTCGTCTATGTCGGCGTGACGATAAGAGTAATGGCAGTTTGCCGGTATGTTTAAACAGAGAGCCGACGTATCCCTGGTAGTCCGTCTTTCCTTGCTTCCGCCGTCTGTGGACGCCTTCCTGATTGCACTTTGCCAATCGCAATCGTCTCGCTTTGGTCCAGAGAATGTTCTCGTAGCTTTTATGCAACGTGTGATTTCGCCACGTTCGTCACCTTGGACCGCTCGATGAAGAATAGCGACGATCGCTTCGTTTCCGGCTTCGTCTTCGTTGTGTACGCGTAACGCATGCGCGATCCTCGTCGTCAAGCACGGTGCTGTTACCGCGTGACTTACCGATGTCTCCTCCCTTAGATAAGGTGCGTTCACAAAACCATCTCCGCATTGACTCGAGCCACACCATGGCAAGAGTGTACTCGCCTACGAACTGACTTTGGCGAACCGCACACTTCAAACTGACCAATTAACCGTATGTTTTAAACACACTTATATATGTACTTATATGTTTATGTATATACCACCGACTCTTGTCATAAGTAAAAATAACTTGCATTGAATTCTTTATATTGCAGCCATATGTAATTTAAGGTGCGTCTAATTTTTTATTCCTTTCAAACAGTCATCGCATAAATTGTTTTTTTTCTAATCGCCGCGATCAAATGTTCTATTTTTAAGTTGTTATTCTTTCAAGAACTTCTATTGAATTTTTTTTATTGCAACCACAATGTGATTTATAGTGCGTCTAATTGTAAGTTTTTTATTCCTTTCAAACAGTCGTCGCATAAATGTTTTTCTAATTGGGATAAAATGTTCTATTTTTAATTTTTAGAGTGCGATTATCACAAAATGATCTGCGAAACGCTCGAGGTTTCGAGGTGTGGCAAAACTTCGCGACGCCCGATGATGTAATCACAACACTCCCCCTCCCCCGCACAATTGAATTTATTGCCGCGATAAGGCAATCTGACAATAGGCGCGTTCAGCGGAATTATGTAATCACATAACCTCCAATGAGACATCGCGCGCGTAACCGGGATTAGTAATGGCCGGTATTCATATTCGGATCAGATATTTTTTGAAGACCGTCTTAAGTATTATCTTACGATGTCATGAACCAATCACAGAGCCGCATTACCGTCTTAAGACATTAACTTAAGACTATCTTGAAATAAGTTTTCAACTATGAATACTGACCCTAACCTTTTAATTTAAAAATCGTAGGACATAAAAAATGCAATGGGCGCATGTGGAGTAACGCACGTTTGTTCTTTAAAGCTAATACAGCTGAATCGATGAGAGGCGAATAGTGGTAGAACCTTTCTCTCTCGGTCAGTACTTATGTATATATCAACTTACATGCAACCTAATCCGGTATTTATAGTCCGGATCTTATTTCAATCTTAAGTAATGACTTAAGATGCTAATACGGCTCTGTGATTGGTTTATAACATCTTAAGATTGTAACTTACGACGGTCTTAATTCATATTTGGATCTTGTTTTCACGACCGTCTTAAGTAATGTCTTACGACGCTGATACCGGCTCTGTGATTGGTTCATAACATCTTACGATTGTGCTTAAGACAGTCTTATTGCGTGGCGTCATCTGTTGCACGATGCTGTCACTACGCGCTTCCCCTTCTCTCACCACGCCTCCCTGACGGCTGAGCTTATTCCCGTGCGAGATAGAACCCGTTTTGGTCTGCTACTAAGCGCGATCGCGCACAGCAATTTCGTGTGATCTGAAGAAATAAATTCAGTGATTAAAAGCAGAGCATAGTGTCTGTTCAAGTGAAATTAACTACCCTCTGTTATCCTTACCTGCATAAAACTTGTTGACCTCGGCGATCCTATAATCATTGTCCAACGACGGCGGGCGATTCAGCGACGGCGACGATCCAGAGACGGCGGCGATCCAGCGACGGCCATCCAGAGACGGCGACGATCCAGAGACGGCGGCGATCCAGTGGGCATCGTGATCCATCCGGCATCCAGAGGGGAACCTGAAACAGAAAAGGGGAAAGTTGGAGAGTAACTACGAAAGGTCTGTCGATATATTATCCTTCTGGGTGGGTAGCGTCAAACCGAGTGGGCGACCGATAATTGAATAAAAGAAATAAGAGTGAGTCGTGGTAATATCTCTTTCCGTCTGGTAAAATAGGCGAAGCTAATGAGAAAAAAGCAGAAAGGTAACTTTGCAGCCGACGGCCGCTTCGCCGTCCACGAGCGAGTACGCCGCACCACGGAGGGGCGCACTCCGCCCAGGATAACGTCGATGGCGGCCTTAAGGACGCCAAAATGCCAAAGAGGACAGCGGACGGAGGCCCCAAGGTCCTGCTGGAGAGGGTTGTCCAACCCCTTGTGTGCGACATCTCGGACGAAGAGGACGCCGCCCAATGCCCTCCAAACACCCCGAGCGTGTAAGAGATAAAAATATTGTATCCCCCAGTCCCGGCGGATTATATGTAGTTAATTATAAGTAGTTTTCATATGTAGTCTATAGGCAATATAATATATATAGTTTTTGACACATATTGCCTTTATATATTCTTTTAGTTTAAGACCTATATTGCGAATAAGCGAACAACGAAATAGAGAGATAATTCCTTTTCCACTCTCACACTAAATAAATAGAGCGGATACCGCGGGTCGATAATGCAGGAAACGTTAGCCGAGTTCGAAAATTCGAGCCGAGCGAGCAGTCGATAAATTACCTTGCGAGAACAGAGATTTGTGGATAAAACATTTAATGATTTTGTTCCTTCGATCGATAACGCCGATCGGGCGTCGGTATAGATATTGATTGACGGTATGAATAAATAAATTGATAAAGATTTCGATTCATAAAACCGACAATAGGTATACTTTTCCTTGCCTCTATAAGTATGATATTTGTGGCGGCTCTCCGCTAGCCACCAGGAAGTAACCTTGTCGCTCTCTCCCGTCTCTCCCGTCGATGGTAATGAGGCAGCTCCACAAGCAATCTTAAAGCCTCGCCGAACTAATCGTTGCGAGAATGCGACCATCAAGGTTTCGTCCTCTCCGACGGCACACGACGCGAAGACGAGATCATCGGGGTTACATCCTCCCCGTCGGTACGCGCGGAACTCAGGTTAACATTTACGATACGCGCGAGAGAATTTCAAGTTGACGAAGCGCGGAGGCATTCAAGTTATTAATCAGCGCGAATTTCAAAACGATAATCGGGGGCGAGATTCAAGGGATGAAAAGTCGCCTAGCAACCAAAGTCGCCAAGCAACCAAGGGTTGTTACCGGGATTTTTCGGTATAAAAGACGGACTGATTTCCACAAAATGCATGAGAAATCCAGCAGCAGTCAACCACGACGGATCTCCTACCGGCCTCAAGACGGAGAGGAAATCGAGACAACCAACCCGGCTCGCTGAGGAGGAGGCTATAGCGCAAGCGACGCTACGCCGGAGAACTCGCCCGCTTCCTCTTCAACGATACGCGAGTAAAAGGAAGGTGATCCTGATCGATCCGCCTGCAGTCGGCGCTCAGCCGCCCTCCCGAACCAAGCGACCAAGAATTCGTCCGGCAACCATCCCAGCAGCTAGCGCTAAGTCGCTGATTGGCGCCAAGCGCCCCAAAACTCAGCACGCTGCTAACGAAGAGCGGAGCGTTAAAACCGGAGTGGTGCTCCCAACTCCTGGGGTCGTTCAGCAGGAACCCATCGTTAGACGATCTCTTCCCTGTCTCGACTTGAGCCCAAAGATAGCTGGCGCAGGAACGCCTTCAACAGGTAAAAATATTTCCAGCGCTCAGACGCTCACTGGCGCGAGTCGCCTATCAGTAAGCGCTCAGACGCTCACTGGCACAAATTTCCTTTCAACTAGCGCTCAGACGCTCTCCGGCGCTAGACGCCTTGCATCTAGCGCGCAGCCGCTTTTCAACGCGAAAAGGAGGAAACTCTCCTCACCGATTCTTGGCGCAAGTCGCTCATTTCCTAAAAAGAATTATCATTTCTATCTAGGAACCTCAACACCTAAAGTCACACGAGAGAGTCTGATCAGCTTCGAAGCCTCGCCAATTTGTTCTGCAGAATCATCACCAGCATATAATTGGGTGTTGCCATCGTTAGAAACTCCAGAGTTGCTTTCTCCCTTCCGCGTTGTGTCTGAGGGGACTCAGGCAGGAGTAGCCTGGAAGAATTTCAGGAACGCTGCCACGCAGACTGAAAAGGAAGCAACCGGGAAAGAAAATTCTAGAACCGCAGCAACTCAGACGAAGCCGCGAGGAGGTCGACAGGAGAGAGAAAGAAAAGAGAGATACGAAAGATTTCAACGTCAAGATAAAGAGAGAAGAGACAGACAGAGAAGATACCGATATTAATCAAATACCATTATTGATCTATTATTATCCTGATTTTGTTATGCAGTTAAAATAAAATGATTTAACCAAAAATAAACTAATTTCTTAGCGATAAGCACGTTAAGCAAATTAGGATAGCGAACGAGAAATAAATACTTGAGCGTTAGGAACCCGCTATATAAATTAAGCGTTAATCGCTCACAAACGCGTTACAAAATATCCTAAATTGGTGACCCCGACGTGATCGCTAAGAAAGTTAAATGGAGGGAGACGGAAGAGTTCAAATAAATGGAGATAACCAAGTTGGCCGAGTTTCGATAAGGATACCGCCTTTCTGGAGTGATGAGCCGGAATTATGGTTCGCTCAGCTTGAAGGGCAATTCGTACTTAGCGGAATAACTACAGATTCTACAAAATATTCTTGCGCAATAGCCCAGCTAGATTCTCGCCAAATCAAAGAGATCAAGGATATAATTACTCAACCCCCGCAGGTTGACAAATATGACACTGTAAAGAAGGCGCTTATCCAAAGGCTTACCGTTTCGCAAGAACAACGAACTCGCCAACTCCTAGAACTCGAAGAAATCGGGGATAGAAAGCCGTCGCAATTTCTTCGACATTTAAGAACTTTGGCTGGAAGCAACGTTCCAGACTCCCTTCTACGAACACTCTGGCTTGGGAGACTTCCGACTCAAATGCAAATGGTGCTCGCAACACGGATTGACGATCCCTTGAACGACGTGGCAGAGCAGGCAGATCGCATTCATGAGATGTCGAACAAAGCCGTGATAGCCGCCACGTCTACTGTTGGGCAAAAGAAATCCGTGGAAGAGCAGATTCAAGCATTAACCAAGCAAGTTGAATCTCTTGCAACACATCTCTCTAGAGAGAGATCAAGAAAAAGATTAAATGAAAAGAAGGATCGAAGCCAGAGTAGAGGCCGAAGCCAATCCCGAAAAAGAAATTATGATGAGAAGAACTGCTTCTATCATAATCGATTCGGAGAAAAGGCTAAAAAATGCACACAACCGTGTGCCTTCAAGACGGAAAAAGTCCAGGGCAGTCACTGATGGCGGCCAGTGAACCCGCCCGAAAGCCCCGCCGCCTTTTCATAACTTGCCAGGAAACAAAAAGACGATTTTTAATAGATACCGGGTCAGATGTTAGCGTCTTTCCAAGGTCGATGACGGCAGGGTTTAAAAAGCCTACAAACTACGAATTGTTTGCAGCAAATGACACAACGATTACAACGTACGGATGGGTTACTCTTCAGCCAGAGTTCGGATTGCGACGTGCATTTCCTTGGCGATTCGTAGTAGCAAACGTTACACAGCCAATCATAGGAGCAGATTTTCTAGCTCACTACCATTTGCTACCAGATCTACAGAATGGAGTACTGTTAGACGGAATGACTCAAATACACGCCAAGGGGTCAGCAGGATCCGAAGCAATTGAGGCAATAAAAGTGCTCTCCGTTGAAAATAAATACCATCGGATTTTGGCAGAATATCCGGGTATTACCAGGGCAACTCCTGGAGCGCGAAAGGCAAAACACACAACGGAACATTACATACAAACAACACCAGGACCGCCGGTCGCATGTCGTCCACGGAGGTTGGCTCCAGAGAAGCTCAAGGCAGCAAAAGCTGAGTTTAACCTGTTGCTTCAGGAAGGAATCATTCGGGTTTCAAAAAGTCCATGGTCTTCACCACTTCATATGGTTCCAAAAAAAGGAGGTGCATGGAGGCCTTGCGGAGATTATAGAGGGGTTAATAAAAGAACTGTACCAGACAGTTACCCAGTGCCTCATATTGAAGATTTCTCACAGAACTTACACGGAAAAAAAATCTTCTCTACGCTAGACCTGGTACGGGCCTATAATCAGATTCCTGTCCACCCTGACGACATACAGAAAACAGCCATTACAACTCCCTTTGGACTTTTTGAATATGTGTTCATGCCTTTCGGTCTGAGAAATGCAGCTCAGACTTTTCAGCGCTTCATGAATGAAGTTCTGAGAAGTTTTGACTTTTGCTATGTCTATATTGACGACATTCTGATTGCATCACGCAACAAAGCAGAACATGAAGAGCATTTACGCAAAGTATTCAAAAGATTAGAAGAATACGGCATTCTTTTGAGTCCAGCAAAGTGCGTCTTCGGAAAAGAGAGAGTACTTTTTCTGGGATATGAAGTATCAGGAGAAGGTACTCAGCCGCCATTAGAAAGAATTGAAGCAATCAAAAGATTTACTAAGCCAGAAAATATTCAGCAACTTCGACGGTTCCTGGGGACTCTGAACTTCTACAGAAGATTTATCCCGGAGGCCGCTAAGGATCAGGCTTTATTAAATAGCCTGCTTGGCGGTCCCAAGACAAAAAAGAAGGAGCCAATCATCTGGAACACAGAGCTAGAAGTAGCATTTGAAAAATGCAAAGAGAGCCTTTCAAGGGCGACTTTGCTTGCGCATCCAAAACCAGAAGCAGAAATTGCACTCACGGCGGATGCATCAGATTCAGCCATCGGTGCAGTAATCCAGCAACGAAATGGAGAAGACTGGCAACCATTGGCCTTCTTTAGCAAGAAGCTGAATCCAGCACAGCAAAAATATAGTCCTTACGATAGAGAACTACTGGCAATTTATTTAGCCATCAGGCATTATCGACATCTACTAGAGGGAAGAAACTTTACAATTTTCACAGATCATAAACCGATTATTTATGCCTTCAAGCAAACTGCGGAACATGGCTCTCCGAGACAAGCACGGCATCTCCAGTATATCGGGCAATTTACTACCGATATTCAACATATCTCTGGAAAAGAGAATGTTGTTGCAGATGCCTTGTCGAGGATTGAAGAAATTCAAACTGCAGTAAATCTTGAAGATCTGGCAAAGGCTCAAGAAGAGGATGCCGAAATTCAGGAACTCCTGAAAGGGAACTCTTCTTCACTCAAGCTAGAAAAATTTCCGATACCAGGAACCAGCTCAACGCTTTTCTGCGACACAACAACGCCTTTTGCTCGACCCTTTGTGACAAAGGACTTCAGAAAGCAAGTATTCCGATCACTCCATAGCCTGTCACATCCAGGAACGAGAGCAACGGCAAAACTAATCGCACAGCGTTATGTCTGGCCCAGGGTTAAAGTAGATTGCCAAGAGTGGACAAGAGCCTGCATCGCCTGCCAAAAAGCAAAGGTACATAAGCATAATCGATCACTGATTGGAGAATTTTGCAGCCCCTCAGGACGATTCGAACACATCCACATAGATCTGGTTGGTCCATTACCAGTTTCAAAAGGATACAGATACTGTCTCACGGTTGTCGACCGATTTACCAGATGGCCTGAAGCTATACCTGTGGCTGATATCTCGGCGGAAACTATTGCTGAAAGTCTTTTCACGCATTGGATTGCGAGATTCGGCACTCCAACACGAGTTACAACGGATCAGGGGAGGCAATTCGTAGCCGACCTGTTTCGTCAACTCACCAGGTTAACAGGAACCACGCATATTCATACAACGGCTTATCACCCCGCAGCAAATGGCATGGTAGAGCGTTTACATCGGCAGATAAAAACGGCTATTAAATGTCACGCAACAGAGGCATGGACGGAGGTGTTGCCCGTTGTTATGATGGGAATACGAGCAGCTTACAAGGAAGATCTTCGTGCAACTCCTGCGCAACTCGTATATGGAGAAACGATTAGACTTCCTGGAGAATTTCTGCAAGAAAATTTGCAAGCAAGCTGCACAAGCGAGTTCCTTCAGAAATTAAAACAGACGATGAATAATTTACGGCCGCAACCAGTAAAAAGGCACGGAACGCCCGCTACGTTTGAGCATAAAAGCCTGAAGGATTCCACTCATGTTTTCCTCAGGCATGATGCACCGACACGGGCTCTGCAACCGACTTTTAACGGCCCCTTTGAAGTTCTAAGTCGTGGTGAAAAAGTCTACAAGATAATGGCAAACGGAAAAATAATTCATGTATCTGTAGATCGTTTAAAACCAGCATATATTCTGGTTGAGCAGGATCAAGCTGAAAGACCTCCGGAAACATTTCAGCGCTCTAATGAAACTTCAGCCCCATCAGAAGTAAGAACTCGAAGCGGCAGAGTTTCACGAAAGACAGTGCATTTTCAAGCCTGACTCATTATCAACGAAGGGGGTAATGTGGCGGCTCTCCGCTAGCCACCAGGAAGTAACCTTGTCGCTCTCTCCCGTCTCTCCCGTCGATGGTAATGAGGCAGCTCCACAAGCAATCTTAAAGCCTCGCCGAACTAATCGTTGCGAGAATGCGACCATCAAGGTTTCGTCCTCTCCGACGGCACACGACGCGAAGACGAGATCATCGGGGTTACATCCTCCCCGTCGGTACGCGCGGAACTCAGGTTAACATTTACGATACGCGCGAGAGAATTTCAAGTTGACGAAGCGCGGAGGCATTCAAGTTATTAATCAGCGCGAATTTCAAAACGATAATCGGGGGCGAGATTCAAGGGATGAAAAGTCGCCTAGCAACCAAAGTCGCCAAGCAACCAAGGGTTGTTACCGGGATTTTTCGGTATAAAAGACGGACTGATTTCCACAAAATGCAGAGAAATCCAGCAGCAGTCAACCACGACGGATCTCCTACCGGCCTCAAGACGGAGAGGAAATCGAGACAACCAACCCGGCTCGCTGAGGAGGAGGCTATAGCGCAAGCGACGCTACGCCGGAGAACTCGCCCGCTTCCTCTTCAACGATACGCGAGTAAAAGGAAGGTGATCCTGATCGATCCGCCTGCAGTCGGCGCTCAGCCGCCCTCCCGAACCAAGCGACCAAGAATTCGTCCGGCAACCATCCCAGCAGCTAGCGCTAAGTCGCTGATTGGCGCCAAGCGCCCCAAAACTCAGCACGCTGCTAACGAAGAGCGGAGCGTTAAAACCGGAGTGGTGCTCCCAACTCCTGGGGTCGTTCAGCAGGAACCCATCGTTAGACGATCTCTTCCCTGTCTCGACTTGAGCCCAAAGATAGCTGGCGCAGGAACGCCTTCAACAGGTAAAAATATTTCCAGCGCTCAGACGCTCACTGGCGCGAGTCGCCTATCAGTAAGCGCTCAGACGCTCACTGGCACAAATTTCCTTTCAACTAGCGCTCAGACGCTCTCCGGCGCTAGACGCCTTGCATCTAGCGCGCAGCCGCTTTTCAACGCGAAAAGGAGGAAACTCTCCTCACCGATTCTTGGCGCAAGTCGCTCATTTCCTAAAAAGAATTATCATTTCTATCTAGGAACCTCAACACCTAAAGTCACACGAGAGAGTCTGATCAGCTTCGAAGCCTCGCCAATTTGTTCTGCAGAATCATCACCAGCATATAATTGGGTGTTGCCATCGTTAGAAACTCCAGAGTTGCTTTCTCCCTTCCGCGTTGTGTCTGAGGGGATTCAGGCAGGAGTAGCCTGGAAGAATTTCAGGAACGCTGCCACGCAGACTGAAAAGGAAGCAACCGGGAAAGAAAATTCGAGAACCGCAGCAACTCAGACGAAGCCGCGAGGAGGTCGACAGGAGAGAGAAAGAAAAGAGAGATACGAAAGATTTCAACGTCAAGATAAAGAGAGAAGAGACAGACAGAGAAGATACCGATATTAATCAAATACCATTATTGATCTATTATTATCCTGATTTTGTTATGCAGTTAAAATAAAATGATTTAACCAAAAATAAACTAATTTCTTAGCGATAAGCACGTTAAGCAAATTAGGATAGCGAACGAGAAATAAATACTTGAGCGTTAGGAACCCGCTATATAAATTAAGCGTTAATCGCTCACAAACGCGTTACAAAATATCCTAAACACGCAAATACGTGCTCTTACGAGCTAACACGACGTTACGCGTGTACCACGCAAATACGTGCTCTTACGAGCTCGTACGACATTACGCGTGTACCACGCAAATACGTGCTCTTACGAGCTCGTGCGACGTTACGCGTGTACCACGCAAATACGTGCTCTTACGAGCTTGTCCGACGTTACGCGTGTACCACGCGATTACGTGTTCTTACAAGCACGTCTTATATCGGTCGGACGAATCTACTTCCCGTCAAGTGCGTCGTTCGTGTTGTGTAATTAATCAAGCCCGCAACGGTTATTGCAGGGTGATATTCCGCGAATGCAATGATTTTGCTCGAGACATACTGTTCCGTATGTCATTGTAACTGATGAAGCCTTTCAATTGACTTCATTTAGTATGCGTCCGTATCCATCCAAAAACTTGACAATACTACAAAGGATTTATAATTATCGACTAAGTAGGGCTCGACGAGTTGTCGAAAACGCCTTCGGTATATTAGCAAGTCGGTGGCGTATTTTTCAAAAGCCTTTAAATAACAGTCTTGAAACTGTTGATTCCATAATCAAAGCTACTATTTGTTTGCATAATCTGTTGATGGATGCAACACAATATTGTGCAGAAACTTATGCTGACAGACAGTCTGCAAACGGACAAATAATTGCTGGAGAGTGGAGAACAGTTATAGATGAGAGTATAAATTTCAGAAGTTTGTTCAATTGTGGCAGTAATAATCATGCAAGGAACGCAAGTGACATTCGAAATACTTTTGCAGATTACTTTATAAACGAAGGCCAGGTTCCTTGGCAAGAACTAATGATATAAATTGTGTTTCAAAATGTACTACTATTATTTAACTATAATCACTTTTCAACATAATATTTCATACCATAGAATATAAAGATTTACTTTATTATTGTATTATTCTCTCTTATTCATACAGTTATTGATATTGCGTTCTACATAATCCATAGTACTGCAAACTTATAGTTTATGTTGCGTTTTATAGGTGTTATGTTTAATGAGAATTTTGAAATATATATATATATATATATATATATATTTATTATATATATATATATATATACATATATATGTATATAACTTCAATT
The DNA here is from genome assembly GCA_030770355.1 of Harpagoxenus sublaevis. NCBI lineage: Eukaryota > Metazoa > Arthropoda > Insecta > Hymenoptera > Formicidae > Harpagoxenus > Harpagoxenus sublaevis. Next base: position 14,315 of record JASTWR010002575.1, read on the forward strand.
GTGATTTGGAAATCAAATCAAATCATCGTAGTGCTCACATGCGATATAGCATAAAAAAGCTATATGAAAATTTCTTATATTAGTCTGTCAAATCTCTATCGTTGTATTCCATGTTCTTATTAATAGTATTATTATTCTCTATAATATACAGGGTGTCACTTAATTCGCGCCCACTATTTACACAGTGATATTCTTCATGAAAAACTGAGTCGAAAATCCTGAATCATTTTTTTCGAATTATGATTAGAAAAGTAGTTATTATTAATTAAAGATTAGCCAGTCAGCATCGCTTTTTAAACGGACGCACGTTCGTGAGCCGCGCATCTACTAGTATGCGTGAGCGAGCCGCCGCGCCGCCGCTCGCTCCGCCGCGCGCTCGGTCGCGCCGCAGCGATGATCCGTCGCCACGATCGTCCGTGTAAAGTTCAACTACGAAATAATTAATAATTACTCTTTGCAATAAGCATGATATTTCCTACGCTAAAAGCATCTTTTCAGATTACAATTCGATAGTTCAATTCAGATCTCGTCAAGATTTAACCGCAGCTGTAAGAAAACTGTAATCTTTTATGTAAAAATACACACACACACAAATCATTTTACAAGTTGTTCTTTCTGTTGATAATATTGATCATTCCAATGTAATTTAGCTGTTCAACACAAAATAAGCAGAAATCATTAATGTCTCATGCAATCCGTCTTATGAGACGCACGTTCTATGAAATTTGCTTACATTGTTTTGAGATCTAGTCAACATTTCCGTTTATTTGACGAATATGAAATAACAAGTGATATTGCTTCGTTTCTTCTGAAAAATTTAAAAATAGAAAGTTTAGTCAATATGAGCTCTAAATTTTAGAGAGTTTATACCTATGTCTTTAGTCCCATATCTTGAGTTCATTTACTGCCTTACACGTAAACCTCAGAGAATGTCACACGTCAATTTGTCTCTAATTTTGTAGAGTTGTTTGTCATATTAAAGTATGAAAAAATCTGTCATTACTTTTAGCTCAAATTGATTTTTCTTGTATTTCTTCAGTTTTACGCAAAT
>JASTWR010002576.1:0-15344 GCA_030770355.1 Harpagoxenus sublaevis
GTATAGGATAAGTTAACGTTTGTAATGTGTCCGTTATATATTGTAAAACAATTAGAATTAAGTATAGGATAAGTTTAATATATTGTAAAACAATTAGAATTAAGTATAGGATAAGTTTACATTTGTGAGGCATGCGCTGTCACAGCGATTATACAAAGTAAGTTTAAGATTACAATTCTTTAGTATATAAGTTTCATTGTAAAAAAAGCTTCTTGTAATTTTAATTTGTATCTAATGTAACTTGACCTAGTACTTTATTATATTTCGAGGTCTAGCAGCGCCAAGTTTTTTTTACAAGAAAAATGTATTAATTTTAATAAAACATGTTTATTTTGTAATGTTATAATTGTTTATAACTCTCAGACCTCTGTCTGTAATTGTTTGTAATTAAATGTTTTATTTTATTGAAAAGTACATATATAAACTTGTAAACTTTGTATTGTTTAAGTACCTTTTATTCCCTTGTTAAATTAAAAAATTTTTAATTTTATGAAATTGTTATATCCACTAAAAAATACAAATATAAACTTTGTGTTTAAATATCTTATATTTTCTTGTTGGATTTAAATAAAAAATTTTAATTTTACAAAATTGTTATTATACATTGTTTTTCTAATTGACACTGTTTGGCGTATCGCCCTGCATGTATATATATCTTATAGCATTTAATTTTCTCCTTGCTTTTGTTCATTTTGTAGAATTATTATTAGTTGCTTTATTAAACTCGTTTAGCATATATTTAGTTATTAGTTTAATGTTTGTTAATATTCGCGAGACGTCGGTGGATCGCGATCGGGATTTGTTTTATGCGACTGTAGCGATTCGCCGCTACAGCAATTAAATGTTCAGTAGGTGTTAAGGTAATTAACTGCACTTTTATTGAGGCTACTAGAAAACTTTATATCAAATTAATCTTGTACAGGAGACTCGTGAATAACGAGTATGACGCAACTTAACTATCTAGAAGCTATCGCGTGTACGCACTAATGTTCTAATGTCGGTATCGGACAAGAGAGTATCTGATTGGCGCAGCAGCGGAGGATCTCGGCTTCCGTGGATCACGAACTCACTAGATGAGTAGTGGGGAAACTCAACGGTGCCCACATACTCCCCCCGAGTGTTAACGAAGGAGGTTAATATTGCAAAGTAGTTACGTTTCTTACAAGCTAATTAAAGTATAACAATACACTTGAAACGCTGAGCTTACCACTAATAATGCTACGCTAATGCTAGACTAATAAACTAAGGGTTAACAATAGAATAATGGAAAACGCTAAAATTACGGATACAAAATGAAAAGAATTATGGCTCTTTATTTAAATTGAATCGCACTCGCTTTTTCTGTGCCGGATACGTTTTAATTTGTTTAGACGGTTGCTCTACCGAAGGGGAACAATTACTAGGCTGATTGGCAGTAGAAGGAATGTCAGTTAAAGATGTTTTATTCGCGTTATCCAATAAAAAATGTGCGGGTTTAAGGCGTTCTACAGAAACACTGAGAGGTCGATTATTGACTTCAATTGTGTAGACTTTATCGGAATTTTTTTGCAGAATTTTGAAAGGACCAGAATACGGTCGTTCCAGAGGTTTTTTAACTGCATCTGTTTAGTAGAGACGTCGTAGAAATCTCGCGAGAAGAGGAAGGGCGATACTCGAATAAAGATAACGAAATAGAATTATTTGAATAAATTTATCAGGCAGAACTACTCGGTGGAATACCAGCATTCGCTGCGTGGACAAGGGAAAACTGGCCGAAAAACCTTGTCAGTATTCAATACAAAGTACAAACATTATACAAAAAATATACACATACAGTTGAAATGGCAATAATACAAAAGATTAAGCATAAATCATAATACACACAAATAGGGGTGAATACTCAAGAGATAATAAAGAAAGAATTGAATAGATAAATCTCTTTTAACACTATAATTATTGTTCAATATTAATATCACTCGAAATAAAGTGATAACTGTTGATAAATAAAGTAAACGTTAAATCAGTAATAAGTAAACCAAAGAAATTAATAGTTAAAGTTGAATTAAGAATATCTAAGGATAAGTGGCAAATACGAATATAATTTAAAGTAATCACACTTAAATCACTCAGTTTGAGAAGCTAGAATTAATATAATAGATAAATCAAATAATAGTAATATAACTCGAGAGTATTCAGAGAAATATGGCAAATATCACACATAAAGAAATTCACATAATAGAATAAAGTATTTTCGCAACGCAGTGAATTAATCACACACAAATCAATCTTAACTTAAATGAAAATATATCGCAAAATATTATAGAGAATGTAGCTCGCAATAATAATACGTAAAATGTGAACAATTAATAGTAAATATTATACTACAAGAATATAATGAAAGGAATAAATGACCAAACAAAGAATATAATCTATCTCGCTTAGAATCGCTATGAATATTTAATAATCGCTACTAATCTTTAATAATCGCTACGAATCCGATCCGGTTGTTATGCATATACTTAAACGAAAGTACGTATTAATGTACTAAAAGACTAATGGCCGTAAAGTTTAACGTCATGACGGAAGAAGTTCGTATAAATCAGAATTGATTCTTGTAAACAATCTCACTACTGAATTAAGGAACGTGGCTAAACACAGATCCTTTCTTTCTTTTTAGAAATGAATCAAGTTACCGTAATCTGAAGTCAAATATCTTATTCGATAAACCCGAGAGATTTCTCTCGGTTACCTTCCTTTGTGAAAACTTTGAACCGTCGCAATTCACGATCATCCAAATCGAAGTCCATTTTTCAGTAAACATTCACAGATAGATATTAATAAACTCGTCCTTCCTTCCTTCCTTGGATCAATCTCCAGATTGGTTATACCATCAAGAATGATTCTGAGATCGGTTTCTACGCAATTCGCAATAGTATGACGCAATACTCTTTAGACCCAAAAACGTGCTCTCGCACTGACGACTCATGGAACAATGACCGATCCGCCCCGTCGTCTTCACGTTCTCACGTGACCGCGTTGCCAAGGCACGTACGCCAGGCCCATGGCACTCGTTGCGCCGTAGCGCGCAAGATATATCGATAGTGCGTGCGTGCGTCGAGCTATCGAGAATCGAAACGCGTCGCGTAGCGACGGCTTATTATAACCGCGATACTTAAACTTTAAACAGCATCGTGTCGCAGAAAGACATGGAAACACGAGTTCAATTCCTTAAAGAAAAATGCGCGTTTTTTGTAGTGGTGAGCCACCGGAACAGGTTTAACTTGACGCATGAAATTCCGAAAGTCGTTAATAAAGATCTGAGGATCTGGAGAAAAGTCTTCCTGAAGAAAGAATTCTCCGGGCACTCGAAGAATGGTGCCATAAACAAATTCAGCTGGAGAAGCTTGCGTATCCAGACGTACATGCGTTCGTAATCCGAGGAGGACAGTTGGAAGGGTGTTGACCCAATTCTCTGTACCATGGCACATTAAAGCTGCTTTTAGCGAGCGGTGCCAGCGCTCAACCATACCATTTGACTGAGGGTGGTAAGTGGTTGTACGAATACGCTTACAGCCTATTAAAGATAACAAAGCTGCGAAAAGCTGAGACTCGAATTGAGCTCCTTGATCAGTTGTTAGAATTTTGGGCGCACCAAAACGGGAGATCCAATGATCGTAAAATGTCTTAGCTATTGTCTGAGCTGTGACGTCCGTAGTCGGAATTGCTTCGGGCCAGCGAGAGAATCTGTCGATTAAAGTGAGGCAATATCTATAACCGTTGATAAGTGGTAAAGGACCAATAATGTCTAAGTGTATATGCTCAAAACGCCCATCCGGAGCGATAAAAGAAGCAGGAACTTGTTTGACATGACGAGAGACTTTAGACTGTTGACAGTCCAAACAGCTATGTGCCCATTTTGTAACGTCACGATGTAGATTAGGCCAAATGTATCGTTGACGTATGATGCGGTCAGTGACCTTGGCATTGGGGTGGGCAGAGTTATGAAATAAATCAAAGACCTCTTTCCTAAGAGATGCTGGAATGTAAGGACGGATAACTTCTCCTGACAAGTCACAGTAGAGCTCTGTATTAGGAGAACCCCATACAAATTTTTTAAATTTGAGGGAAGATGAATTTGAAGCGAATAAATGTTTAAGCTCGTCGTCTTCTTTTTGCCGAGAGGCAAGATCAACTAACTCGAATTCCGTAGGTAAACCGAATGCTTCGATTCGCGATAAACCATCAGCTACCACATTATCGGGACCGGGAAGGTAATCGATATTGGTGGAAAATTGAGCTATAAAGGATAGTTGTCGCGATTGCCTCGGAGAGGCTTTATCCGAGCGCTGTTTAAACGCGTAAATTAACGGCTTATGGTCAGTTAGGATTTTAAAATCACGACCTTCGAGGAAGTGCCAAAAAAATTTTATAGATTCATAAATCGCGGTGAGTTCGCGGTCATATGCGCTATATTTCATCTGCGCTTCGGTAAATTTTCGAGAGAAAAAAGATAACGGTTTCCAGATATTCTCGATATTCTGCTCGAGGACTGCTCCCATAGCAAAGTCCGAGGCGTCGGTAACCAAACGAGTTTTTGCGTTGGCGGACGGATGCGCTAGGAAAGCTGCGTTGGCCAGGTCTGATTTAGCTGAAGCGAACGCTTTTTCGGCATCAGGAGTCCAAATGATTTCACGCTTATCGTTCTTTTGCGAGTCTTTGAGGTAGCCGTAAAGCGGAGTTTGAACGCGCGCTGCCTGAGGGAGGCTACGCCTGTAGAAATTTAAGGCACCTAAAAATCGACGAAGTTTGACAACTGTACGCGGTTTAGGTAAGTTTTGAATGGCGGCAACTCGCTCCGGGGTCGGCTCAATGCCGTCGCGGCTAACCGTGTGACCTAAGAAAGTTACTTGTGGCACGCCTAGAATGCATCTAGACGGGTTTAAAAATCTTCTTTAGCCACCGGGATCTGGTGATACGCTTTAAAAAGATCTAAAACCGAAAAAATGGTTTTCCCTGCAAGCTGGTTAGAGAAATCGTGGAGGTGAGGAACGGGATATTTATCCGGCTCGGTTAACGCATTTAACCGGCGATAATCGCCGCATACACGCCATTCACCGTTCTTTTTGCGAACGAGGTGAATAGGACTAGCCCAAGGGCTACTAGAAGGCCTGCAAACGCCTAACTCTACGAGACGTTTAAACTCCGCCTTAGCCGCCGCCAATTTATCTGGCGGCAAACGTCGAGGACGTTCTGCGACTGGCGGGCCGGAGGTTAGAATGTGATGTTCAACGTCACGTGTTCCGGATGGAATTAGTTGACTAACCCCCGTTATCTCCGGAAATTCAAAAAGAATTTTCGCGAAATTAGCTTGGCGATTTACCGTTGATATCTTATTTATGCGAACGACTCGAATTTCACCCGTAGTGAAGAGTTTAGTACTAGTATCGATAAGTCGACGCTTGTGTAAATCCACCAGGAGTTGGTAATGTTTTAAACAGTCCGCACCTAAGATTGCGTTAGGGACTGCCGCGACGCGAAAGTTCCAAACTATAGGTCGCCGAAGACCGAAATCTAAAGCAAGACGACGTTCACCATAGGTGTCAATACTAGAATTATTAGCCGCAAATAATTTAAGTTCGGACGGCGTTTTTTTATCGCGAAACGTCGCAGGGAGGATTGAAATTTCCGCGCCAGTGTCGATAAGAAATTTTTGACCGGTAATGCGGTCAAAAACGTGAAGACGGCTTTGAGTCGCCCCGTTACTCCCGACCGTCTCGGAGCGATGAGGGGGTTTTAGTTTTCCAGCTGCTTAGGCTCTTGCCAAGAACACGGCTTGCGACAGGATGTCGCCTTGGTTCCGTATTTACGGTGGATGTAACAAAGGTCGGATTTTTTTGCATCCTGCGATCGCGCGGGCGAACGACCTCTGGACTTAGATCGATTACGTCGCGATTTAAACACCTCTTTATTAAGGGCCGCGAGTTGCTTAGTAATTTGGTTTAACTTTTTATCGATGTTAGATGGGGGCGCTGCATCTTTCGTCTGGTTGACCGAAGCCACAAACGGTACTACCGAAGTACTTGGATTATTGGTTTCGGAAATCCTATCCGCTATTTCGGCCAGCTTTTGCAAATCCTGCTCGTTAATCGCAGCAAGGATGGCTTTGTGAGAGTCAGGAAGTTGCTCAATAAACAAAGACTTGAGCACCGCTGGGCTGCACTGACCGTTATTAAGATTTTTCATATGATTAAGAAGGTGTGAAGGCCTTTGATCGCCTAACACCTGACCTTTTAGCAGGCTGCGCAAGCGAGATTCGAAAGACGTCGCGTAAACGGATAAGATACGCTCTTTAAGACGCTCGAAAAGGTTATCCGGCGGCGGATCCGCTTTAAGTAAATCAGAGATGTGTGCAACTACTTCCGTGTTGACGCCCGTTAACAAGTAGTCGGCTTTGGTTCGGTCGACAGTAATTCCCGCCACGCGCAATGACGCCTCAACTTGCAAAAACCACGCTTCCGGCTCGCTTTTCCAAAATGGCGGAATTTTAGGAACGCGGTATGATTCCACACGCGCGGGTTCTGACATGATTACAGAGAAAGTGGACGCGATAGGAAGCGTTACAATGTCACGCGCAGGGTTACGTCGCAAACGCGCGCTAAATATGCACGAATCACACGACAACAGGCGCTTACTCGTGGGAACGGCCTACCTCGCATGCGCTGATAACACCAGTAAATGAGAGCAACGTTACAGAACGAATGTCTCGACGACTGCGACGAGCTGCGATGAGTATGCAGGACCGCGATGAGCTGCGACGAGCCGTTGCACCGGTGCAGAAGGTCAACCGCCAGGAACAGCCTCGCCAAGGAAGAAAATCGGTTGGCCGGGCTGCCCACTGAGGCACTAACGTTGAACGAGTCTTGACCAATGGCGTGTCGTGCGTAATGGCGCGCTGTTGTTGCTAGGAGCTTGAACGCGAGCGAGAAAAACTTGCGTCTGCACCTAATATGCGTCGATCTCCTTTTTTGGGTACGAGCCGTATACCGGCTAAATCTGTAACAGAGAAAAATGCCGTTGGGGGTCCCCCCGACAGGGTCGGTGGACGCGAGACGGGCCTCGACGAGAAACTTCTCGAACGTGCACTAAACCGAACAGATCACGTCGGGGTCACCAATTGTAGCGATTCGCCGCTACAGCAATTAAATGTTCAGTAGGTGTTAAGGTAATTAACTGCACTTTTATGGAGGCTACTAGAAAACTTTATATCAAATTAATCTTGTACAGGAGACTCGTGAATAACGAGTATGACGCAACTTAACTATCTAGAAGCTATCGCGTGTACGCACTAATGTTCTAATGTCGGTGTCGGACAAGAGAGTATCTGATTGGCGCAGCAGCGGAGGATCTCGGCTTCCGTGGATCACGAACTCACTAGATGAGTAGTGGGGAAACTCGACGGTGCCCACAACTCATCAATTGGTGCTGCCATCGTTGATCCACCGACGGCAGCGAATTACCCCCAAAAGGGAGCAAATACTCGCTCGCGGCTCGTTACGGGACCGCGAGCCTCACTCATCGCCAGACTCTCATCGCAAAGAAGTCTACAGTCGCGCACGAAGTTTCGGGACGCCCGATCGCGATCTCCCCCCTCTCTTGGGGACCGATCTTTCGCCTGCTTGCGCTTTTGCCTGCTTTGTGCCTGCTTTTGTGCCTGCTTGTGCCTGCCTTTGTGCCTGCTTGCCGTCCCGCGGATCCCGCTGCATTCGCCTGCACGCTGGACCGGCCGAATCTGACCACCAGGGGACGTAGCGGGGGACAGGACGAGAATCGGCGGAGCCTACCGGGAGACGACGGGCGCCCAAACGGTGAGTCGCTTTTTCGTTGCATGCGCATACTCGCTTTCTCGCTATAAAATTAGTCGTGAGGGGCTTATAATTACCCCCCCCCCCCTCTGGTCCTTCGAGCATAGAAAATCTCGCCCCCCGGGGATAGCATTAATACCCCCCCGCTCATTGGTCCTTCGAGCCGGATGTTCGCGTTAGTGAAATACCGCCGACCTCTCGCTTATTTCGCTTTCGTAATATCGTTGTAGTTTCATCTTGCTTGTAATCACGAACTGCAATAACGCGTGGCGTGTTAATTTTCTAGTCTCGCGCGTGATATCTCTCGTCCGTAATTCTCTAGTTTCGCTTCGCGACGAGAATGTTCGCGCGAACTCATCGTTGTCGTAACACGTGCCATTGTCGTTATCTGCATTAGTCGCGCATTTGCAATTCTCGCGGTAATTATTCAAATAATAATTATCAAAATATAATACCCGAAATATTCAAATCTAGAATATTCTCGGGCAAGCCATACGTTTTCGTCTAGCTGTCGGCGGCCTTGACGCTCGGTCGCGAGCCGGGCCGCGCGTACACAGTTTTTTCTACCTAGACTCGCGCTCAACAGTTGCGTGACCCATTATCCTCGCTGTTGCTGAGTCTATTTTGATGCGACTCGAAAACATATTATTCCGAACTTCGGAATTCGTACAAACATATTTGCCATTGATCGAATATTATTTGTCGGCACTGGTTCCGGATATTAAATATTTAGCGCTCTTGTAATCGTTCGAATTGAATATCGGATATTAAAATTGCGATTAGAATCGACTCAAAGAAGTTGTCGTAATTGTTGCTCGTGTCGTATCGCTTGTTCTCGCAATCGCGAATTGCAATAACGCGTGGCGTGTTAATAATCTCTCGTTCACGCGTGGTATCTCTTGCTCGCAATTCTTTAGTTTCGCTTTGCGACGAGAATACCCGCGTGAATTTCTCGCTCGTCGTAACACGTGCCATTGTCGTTATCTGCATTGTCGTGAATTCGCAATACACCGTTCGTGTCGTATACCGTTGTCGTAATAAACGCCTGTGTCGTATAGTTGCTCGCGTCGTATACTGCTGTCGTAAGTAAACGCTGGTGACGTAGATTGTGCTCGCGTCGTACGTTGTAGTCGTAGTGTCATATACCACGTGTCGTAGCGCCGTCCGCGACACATCGTCGTGTCGTATACCGCGTGTCGTGATACGGCACGCAGCACAGTCTCGCGTCGTATTCCCCGAGTCGTAACGTCGCGCGTAACACATCTTTGTTGGAGCTTCGATCCAGCGCAACGATTGCTCGAGTGCATTTCTCGTCGTAACCGGTTAACTTGTGCCAGTCAGCGATATATTATATTGTTATTACTCTTAGATTATATTATTGAAAGTATATATTCTCGCGACCATCTTCCTGTAGTTAATCGTTCGTATTGGATAGCTATCGTGTTTGAGTCTCGTTTGCCTAGCGCTTGGTGTCGTGGTGTCGTTTCGTTGATCACCGTTTCCATTCATCATGAGTGGGGCCCAGAGAACTAAGCGCGAGTTATGCGTGCAGCGGATGAAGGAGATTCATGATCTCTTAATGCTCGCGGTGGAGAATGTCGCGCAGAAATCGAATTTCCTCGTTCGATACCCCACCGTGTCTAAGTTGATCGAAGATTTTGAGACTACACATCTCAAGATAATCCAAAACGCCTCGGATGAGGAGTTTGCCGCGGAGGACGCTATCAGCCTGAGTTTCGATCAGATGCGTTTCGCAGTGGTCGGGCGGTACGAAAAGTTCGTTGGTTCCGACCGGGCGACCATCTCGGGCCCTCCGGCCCCGATTCAGACGTCATCTATCCGACTACCCAAAATTTCACTTCCGCAGTTCGCGGGGGATCTCGCTCTTTGGCCTTCGTTCATCGCGCTATACAATACCGCCATTCACGAGAATCGGAACATTTCCGCTATGGAAAACTATCAATATTTGTTGGCCTCGCTAAAAGGGGAAGCGCTCAACGCCGTGAAGAACCTCCCTCTTTCCGCGGATAATTACGCGATAGCCTACGACTCGTTAGTTTCGCGATACCAGAGCAAACGGAATCTGGCAGATTATCACGTGGATTTGATGTTGAACGCCAAGCCGTTGAAGTCGGAGTCGGCCGCGTCCTTGCGTACGCTGTTGGATGCCTTTATCGAGAATACGCGGGCATTGAATCTGTTGGAGTTTCCCACGGATTCTTGGGACTACTTGCTTCTCAAATTCTTGTTGGAAAAGCTCCCGCGTTCGCTTCGGGAGAAGTTCGAATCCGAGCACCGGGCGGAGGAGATACCGAGATATACGCAGCTTACGAAATTCCTTTCGGATCACTGTCGAGTCCTCGCATCTGTATCGGGCTCCTCAAGCATGTTGCTTAAGTCGCCATCGCCGTCGCCGAGGAAAGCCGCGTCGGCTTCGTCGCTCGCGACTCGAACTGCCGAGTGTCCGGTGTGCAAAGAACAACATCTCGTATTCAAGTGTCCTTGGTTCTTGAATTTGACCCCCAGAGAGAGACATTCAACGGCGAAAACCGCGAACTTGTGTCTGAACTGCCTCCGCGCGGGTCATGGCGTTAACAACTGCCCGTCGACGTGGGTGTGTCAATCGTGTATAGCCAAACATCATACGCTCTTGCACTTCGAACGAAGTTCGAGCACGACGAGTACCCCTACGGCTGCCGGAGCCTCCTCTAAGTCGGAAGCGGAAAAGAGTTCGTCGCCGCAAGGAAATGAGCCCCTCGTCACCATGACTAGCGTGGTAAAATCAAACGCGATCGTATTGTTGTCATCGGTGCAGGCCGAAGCTCTCGACGTACACGGAAGTCCGTTCACTGTCCGCATTCTGTTGGACAGCGCGAGTCAGTTAAACTTTATTTCGGAAAATTGCATGCGAAGGGGCGGTTTCGGACGGATCAAGCGTCACACTATAGTCTTGGCGGTGAACGACACTAAGGCGGCTGCCACTCGAGGCAGTACCTCATTCGTGATTCGGGCGCGGGGCATCAGCAGCACTCGCATCCCAATAGAGGCTACGATTCTTCCACGTATCTCTGCCCAATTGCCTAGTAGTCGGATAGAACAAAGAGCGTGGGAACATTTAGAGGGACTGGAGCTTGCTGATCCGCAGTATCATCGGCCCGGCCCCATCGACATCTTGCTTGGCGCGGATATTTTTACGTCTCTACTCCGAGATGGCCGCCGTGTAGGGAACAGGGGCGAACCAGATGCCTTCAATTCTGTATTCGGCTGGGTTCTTGTCGGCTCGGTGTCAACACAGGCCCCTCAACCCACACATTCGTTTCTGACTCTCGACTCTCTGGACGAATCTCTTAGTCGTTTTTGGCAATTGGACGAGATCCCTGCGGCCCCGCCATATTCGCAGGAAGACAAGCGTTGCGAGGAATTATTTTCGCGAACCACGCGTCGCGATGTATCGGGTCGCTTTGTAGTATCGTATCCTTTTGTGAAGGATAACCCTCGCTTTGTCGGTACGCGACAGATAGCCTTGAATAGATTTCGCGCTCTGGAACGTCGCTTTAGGTCGGATGCAGAGTTCAAAATAAATTATAGTAAGTTTATGCAGGATTATTTAGACAATGGCCATATGAAATTGATCAAGCAGCCGTTTCCAGTGGACGGATCTGTGTTCTACTTGCCTCATCATGGGGTATTCAAATCCGACAGCGGAACCACGAAATTGCGTGTCGTGTTTGACGCGTCGGTCAAGGATCTGAATGGCGTCTCGTTAAATCAAATGTTGCGATCCGGCCCTAAATTACAGCCAGACATAGTCGTAGTATTAGTGAGATTCCCGATCGGTCCCGTGGCTCTTACCGCGGACGTCAAGCAGATGTTCCTCCAGATCTTGGTTGAACTCTTTCAGTGCAACTATCAACGAATAGTGTGGCGTTTTTCAGAAAACGACCCCATCTCGCTTATTGAGACTAGCGGCGGAGAGCAAAATAAGTTACCCGTTGGCCGCAGCCGTCTTGGAAAAGTGTGTCTATGTCGACGACGTGGTGGCAAGCGTCGAGTCGGTAGAAAAGGCCCGTGAGCTTCGGCGGCAGTTACAAGCCTTGCTTAAAACCGCGGGTTTCGAACTCAGGAAATGGGCCAGCAGCCATCCGTCGGTTTTAGCTGATCTCGATCCGGAACTCTGTAGCCAGTCGTTGTTATCTTTCGAATCACCTGAAGATCAGTTTCTTAAGGTTCTCGGCCTCCGCTGGTATTCTCAATCGGACAGCTTTGGCTTTCAGGTCAATCCGTTGGACAGAGCCTGCACCAAACGCACCATTCTCTCCGAATTAGCTAGAATCTTTGACCCATTAGGTTTTTTGACGCCGCTTACATTCGCGGCTAAGCGATTGATCCAGCAGCTCTGAATTGTCAAATTGGAATGGGACGAGACGCCCCCTTCGGAGATATGTTCTGGGTGGGAAAAATACAAGTCGGAATTCCCCGCGCTAACCTCCGTTCGCATACCTCGTACTATCGCAGCGGACAACGTAGTCCGGCGAGAAATTCACGGATTTTGCGACGCGAGCGAGCAAGGCTACGGAGCCGTCGTGTATATTAGGATCGTTACCGAAAACGGCGTCGTGATTCGAATGCTTAGCGCTAAATCAAAGGTGGCCCCGCTTAAGGCCGTCACACTGCTGAGATTCGAGCTGTGCGCGGCGGTTCTGCTTTCGAAATTGCTAAAATATATCGGAGACATCCTCCGGCCTGAGGTCGCGATCGACGCAACATACGCCTGGTCAGATTCAGAGGTTGCCCTTGCCTGGATACGCTCGGCTCCACACCGTTGGAAAACGTTCGTGCGTAATCGCGTCGCCCGCATCCAGTTCAATACAGATATCTCTTGCTGGAAACATGTCGACACTAAGTCTAACCCAGCCGACTGTTGCTCAAGGGGCTTGTTTTCGCAGGAGTTAGTGGACCACCCGATTTGGTGGACTGGCCCTGCGTGGCTAATTAAATTTGAACCTTCTCCAGAAACGTTATCGGAAGTCAATAATCTTCCTGAAGAGGAGGAAAAATCACGCGTCTTTGTCTCCGCGAATCTTGGTGCCGTGAACTCTGCCGCTATTATTGACTTGCTTCTCGATCGCTTCTCGTCATTAGATAAATTAGTTAGAGTATTTGCTTATTGTTTGCGTTTCGTTAACCGACTTAAATCAGATTCGCTCCATAAAACTTTAGTTGTAGACCAAATTGAATTCCATTTGTCTTTACTATATCTCGTTAGATTTGTTCAATCTTGTTGCGTCGCAGAGGATCTCGACAGACTAAAGCACAAGCAGAAGTGCTCGAAACCTCTTCGAAAACTCGCGCCCTTCTTGGATGCGCGCAGAATCCTCAGGGTTTGCGGTAGACTGACCCATTCCGCGATTCCGTATGAGGCCAAGCACCCGGCACTGTTACCTAACAAACATCGGCTCACGGAACTCATAATCGAGCGCACCCATTGTCTACACTTGCATCCGGGGCGCCGAGCGCTACAATATATCCTATCGCAAAATTTCTGGATTCAGGGAGCCCAACAGGCCATTAAACGTTGTCTGTCGCGATGCTATCAATGCTTTCGGGCGAACCCTCGTACTATGCAACCGCCCATGGCGGACCTGCCTCTAGATCGCGTGCGCCAGGCTAAGCCTTTTTCAATCGCCGGAGTCGATTATGCCGGGCCATTCTTAAATTATCATCGTCGTTTTCGCGGAGCGACCGCGTTTAAGGCCTACGTTTGCCTGTTTGTTTGTTTTGCCACGAAGGCAGTTCACTTGGAACTCGCATTCTCTCTATTCACCGAATCGTTCCTGTCGGCTCTGAGGCGCTTCATTGCCAGGCGTGGCCGCTGTTCGCGGATGTATAGCGATTGCGGCACGAACTTTGTCGGAGCTCATCGGGAGCTCATCAGTTGCATGCAAGCCGCCTCGGAACGAGAACAGATTCGATGGTCGTTTAACCCTCCCTCTGCGCCACACCGGTGGCCTTTGGGAGGCCGGGGTCAAATCTAATGAAGACCCATTTAAAACGCGTCGTGGGAGCGCAGATCCTCACCGTAGAGGAATTCGGCACTCTTATAACGCAAATAGAGGCTATCCTAAACTCCCGGCCTCTGTGCCCTGCTAGCTCCGATCCTAATGACCTCGAGGTCCTCTCGCCGGGGCATTTCCTCACCTTGGAGCCGCTCGTAGCGGTTCCGTATCCGGACCTGGAGCCGGTGCCGATAGGTACAGTAGACTCCCGCGCTTCGCCATCCCGCGCTAGGCCACTTCCCCGGCCGCTCCGCCACCGCTCCGCTCGGCAACGTACCCCCCACTACTCGCGTGTTTCCTTCGCGACGCATACGTAACTGCCGGCGACGCAGTTCAAAACACGTTGGCGCCGGTACAGACGTTTTGATGAGAGCTTGTTTCGTTCGTTTACTTTTTACGTTCGTTTACTTCGTTTACGTTTTTTTAACTTTTTCGTGCACGATGAACGTGAGAAAGGATGGTGGTGTACAAAAACGGGGACAGCGGAAAACAATGCAAGAAAAACTGAATATTATCAAAAAGTTGACACACTCGTCTCAGTCTATATCCGACTTAGCTCACGAGCAAGGAGTCGATGTGTCAACGATTCACAAGTGGATTAAAGATCGCGATAGAATCGAGCAATGGTGCGAATCATTCGAGAAAGGTGATAAAAGCGGCTATCGTCAAATGCTTACGGCGAAAAATACCGATCTCGAAGAAGTTCTCTTTTTGTGGTTTTCGCAATGCAGAAATCATGGTGTTCCGCTTAGTGGCCCCATTGTTAAAAACAAAGCGTTATTGTTAAACGAAAAAATGGGCGGAAATGAATCTTTCGTGGCGAGCGATGGATGGTTGTCTCGATGGAAACGCCGATATGGAATAAGACAAATATCGATCTGCGGGGAAAAATTGTCTGCAGATTTATCGGTTACAGAGGAGTTCATCGAAAAGTTTCAATCGGTCATCGAAGAGAAAAGGCTAACCCCGAGATCAAGTTTTCAATTGTGACGAGACGGGACTGAACTTCAAAATGCTACCTACGAAAACGCTCGTCAGACAAAGCGAAAAATCAGCGCCGGGATTCAAAAAAATAAAGAACGACTCACTGTAATGGCATGTTGCAACGTCTCGGGATCTCTTAAATTACCGTTGATGGTCATCGGAAAATCTAAAAAACCACGAGCCTTCAAACATATCAATCCCGAGAATCTTCCTGTTTTTTACCGAAATCAAACGAGTGCATGGATGAACTCTGCGTTATTTGAGGAATGGTGTGAACTCCAGTTCATCCCAAAAGTTCAAGAATTTTTGGAAGAACAAAAACTACCACCAAAAGCATTGTTAATCGTAGATAACGCCCCGTCTCATTCGCAAGGAAAATGCTTCGAAAAAGGTGAAATAAGTCTGATGTTTCTACCACCGAACGTTACTTCAGTGCTTCAACCAATGGACCAAGGGGTATTAG
>JASTWR010002577.1:0-15320 GCA_030770355.1 Harpagoxenus sublaevis
ACATTGCATACATTGCATACATACATTGCATACATACATACATTGCATACATACATTGCATACATACATTGCATACATTGCATACATACATTGCATACATACATACATTGCATACATACATTGCATACATACATTGCATACATTGCATACATACATTGCATACATACATACATTGCATACATACATTGCATACATACATTGCATACATTGCATACATACATTGCATACATACATACATTGCATACATACATTGCATACATACATTGCATACATTGCATACATACATTGCATACATACATACATTGCATACATACATTGCATACATACATTGCATACATTGCATACATACATTGCATACATACATACATTGCATACATACATTGCATACATACATTGCATACATTGCATACATACATTGCATACATACATTGCATACATTGCATACATACATTGCATACATACATACATTGCATACATTGCATACATACATACATACATTGCATACATACATTGCATACATTGCATACATACATACATTGCATACATTGCATACATACATACATTGCATACATTGCATACATACATACATTGCATACATTGCATACATACATACATTGCATACATTGCATACATACATACATTGCATACATTGCATACATACATACATTGCATACATTGCATACATACATACATTGCATACATTGCATACATACATACATTGCATACATTGCATACATACATACATTGCATACATTGCATACATACATACATTGCATACATTGCATACATACATACATTGCATACATTGCATACATACATACATTGCATACATTGCATACATACATACATTGCATACATTGCATACATACATACATTGCATACATTGCATACATACATACATTGCATACATTGCATACATACATACATTGCATACATTGCATACATACATACATTGCATACATTGCATACATACATACATTGCATACATTGCATACATACATACATTGCATACATTGCCATACATAACATTGCATCATAGCATTAAACCATACATTACATAGCATACATTGCATACATACATACATTGGATACATGACAGTACATACATACATTGTCCATAGCATTTGCAACATACATACATTAGCATAGCATAAATTGCATAATACATACATTGCATACATTGCATACATACATTGCCTAGCATACATAGCATTACATACATACATTGCATCATATTGCATACATTGGCATACATACATTGCATACATACATACATTGCATACATTGCATTACATACATACATTGCATACATTGCATACATACTACATTGCATAATGCATACATAATACATTGCATACATTGCATACATACATACATTGCATACATTGCATACATACATTACATAGCATACTACTTGGCATACATACATTACATAGCATACATTGCATACATTACATACCATAGCATTCTACATAGCATACTTGCATACATACATTGCATACATGCATACATACAGTACATTGCATACATTGCATACATACATACATTGCATACATTGCATACATACATACATTACATACATTGCATACATACATACATTGCATACATACATACATACATTGCATACATACATTGCATACATACATTGCATACATTGCATACATACATTGCATACATACATACATTGCATACATACATTGCATACATACATTGCATACATTGCATACATACATTGCATACATACATACATTGCATACATACATTGCATACATACATTGCATACATTGCATACATACATTGCATACATACATACATTGCATACATACATTGCATACATACATTGCATACATTGCATACATACATTGCATACATACATACATTGCATACATACATTGCATACATACATTGCATACATTGCATACATACATTGCATACATACATACATTGCATACATACATTGCATACATACATTGCATACATTGCATACACAACATACATTGCATACATACATACATTGCATACATACTTGCATACATTGCATACATACATTGCATACATACATACATTGCATACATACATTGCATACATACATTGCATACATTGCATACATACATTGCATACATACATACATTGCATACATACATTGCATACATACATTGCATACATTGCATACATACATTGCATACATACATACATTGCATACATACATTGCATACATACATTGCATACATTGCATACATACATTGCATACATACATACATTGCATACATACATTGCATACATACATTGCATACATTGCATACATACATTGCATACATACATACATTGCATACATACATTGCATACATACATTGCATACATTGCATACATACATTGCATACATACATACATTGCATACATACATTGCATACATACATTGCATACATTGCATACATACATTGCATACATACATACATTGCATACATACATTGCATACATACATTGCATACATTGCATACATACATTGCATACATACATACATTGCATACATACATTGCATACATACATACATTGCATACATACATTGCATACATACATTGCATACATTGCATACATACATTGCATACATACATACATTGCATACATACATTGCATACATACATTGCATACATTGCATACATACATTGCATACATACATACATTGCATACATACATTGCATACATACATTGCATACATTGCATACATACATTGCATACATACATACATTGCATACATACATTGCATACATACATTGCATACATTGCATACATACATTGCATACATACATACATTGCATACATACATTGCATACATACATTGCATACATTGCATACATACATTGCATACATACATACATTGCATACATACATTGCATACATACATTGCATACATTGCATACATACATTGCA
This sequence comes from Harpagoxenus sublaevis, assembly GCA_030770355.1. Lineage (NCBI taxonomy): Eukaryota > Metazoa > Arthropoda > Insecta > Hymenoptera > Formicidae > Harpagoxenus > Harpagoxenus sublaevis. The sequence continues at coordinate 2,929 of JASTWR010002577.1, forward strand.
TACATACATACATTGCATACATACATTGCATACATACATTGCATACATTGCATACATACATTGCATACATACATACATTGCATACATACATTGCATACATACATTGCATACATTGCATACATACATTGCATACATACATACATTGCATACATACATTGCATACATACATTGCATACATTGCATACATACATTGCATACATACATACATTGCATACATACATTGCATACATACATTGCATACATTGCATACATACATTGCATACATACATACATTGCATACATACATTGCATACATACATACATTGCATACATACATTGCATACATACATACATTGCATACATACATACATTGCATACATACATTGCATACATTGCATACATACATTGCATACATACATACATTGCATACATACATACATTGCATACATACATTGCATACATACATTGCATACATTGCATACATACATTGCATACATACATACATTGCATACATACATTGCATACATACATTGCATACATTGCATACATACATTGCATACATACATACATTGCATACATACATTGCATACATACATTGCATACATTGCATACATACATTGCATACATACATACATTGCATACATACATTGCATACATACATTGCATACATTGCATACATACATTGCATACATACATACATTGCATACATACATTGCATACATACATTGCATACATTGCATACATACATTGCATACATACATACATTGCATACATACATTGCATACATACATTGCATACATTGCATACATACATTGCATACATACATACATTGCATACATACATTGCATACATACATTGCATACATTGCATACATACATTGCATACATACATACATTGCATACATACATTGCATACATACATTGCATACATTGCATACATACATTGCATACATACATTGCATACATTGCATACATACATTGCATACATACATACATTGCATACATACATACATTGCATACATACATACATTGCATACATTGCATACATACATTGCATACATACATACATTGCATACATACATTGCATACATACATTGCATACATTGCATACATACATTGCATACATACATACATTGCATACATACATTGCATACATACATTGCATACATTGCATACATACATTGCATACATACATACATTGCATACATACATTGCATACATACATTGCATACATTGCATACATACATACATTGCATACATACATTGCATACATACATTGCATACATACATTGCATACATACATACATTGCATACATACATTGCATACATACATTGCATACATTGCATACATACATTGCATACATACATACATTGCATACATACATTGCATACATACATTGCATACATTGCATACATACATTGCATACATACATACATTGCATACATACATTGCATAATTGCATAACATTGCATACATTGCATACATACATTGCATACATACATGCATACATACATTGCATACATACATTGCATACATACATTGCATACATTGCATACATACATTGCATACATACATACATTGCATACATACATTGCATACATACATTGCATACATTGCATACATACATTGCATACATACATACATTGCATACATACATTGCATACATACATTGCATACATTGCATACATACATTGCATACATACATACATTGCATACATACATTGCATACATACATTGCATACATTGCATACATACATTGCATACATACATACATTGCATACATTGCATACATACATACATTGCATACATTGCATACATACATACATTGCATACATTGCATACATACATACATTGCATACATTGCATACATACATACATTGCATACATTGCATACATACATACATTGCATACATTGCATACATACATACATTGCATACATACATTGCATACATACATACATTGCATACATACATACATACATACATACATACATTGCATACATACATACATTGCATACATTGCATACATACATACATTGCATACATACATACATACATACATTGCATACATACATACATACATACATTGCATACATACATACATACATACATTGCATACATACATACATACATACATTGCATACATACATACATACATACATTGCATACATTGCATACATACATACATTGCATACATACATTGCATACATGCACTACATTGCATTACATTGCATACATGGCATACATACACATTGCATACATACACATATTGCATACATCATATACATACATACATTGCATACATACATTGTGCATACATACAATCATACATACATACATACATTGCACATACATACATTGCATACATACATACATACATTGCATACATATACATTGCATACATTTGCATACATTGCATACTACTACATACATTGCCATACATACAACATACATTGCATACATACATTGCATACATTGGCATACATAACATACATATACATGCATACATACATTGCATACATACATACATTGCATACTTACATTACATATTGCATACATACATTGCATACATTGCATACATACATTGCATACATACATACATTGCATACATACATTGCATACATACATTGGCATACATTGCATACATACATTGCATACATACATACATTGCATACATACATTGCATACATACATTGCATACATTGCATACATACATTGCATACATACATACACTTGCATACATACCATTGCATACATTACATTAGCATACATTGCATACATACATCATACATACATACATGCATACATACATTGCATACATACATACAAATGGCATACATACATACATACATATGCATACATACATGCATACATACATTGCATACATACATACATACATTGCATACATACTACATTGCATACATACATTGCATACATACATTGCATACATTGCATACATACATTGCATACATACATACATTGGCATACATACCATACATACATGCATACATTGCATACATACATTGCATACATACATACATTGCATACTACATTGCATACATACATTGCATACATTGCATACATACATTGCATACATACATACATTGCATACATACATTGCATACATACATTGCATACATTGCATACATACATTGCATACATACATACATTGCATACATACATTGCATACATACATTGCATACATTGCATACATACATTGCATACATACATACATTGCATACATACATTGCATACATACATTGCATACATTGCATACATACATTGCATACATACATACATTGCATACATACATTGCATACATACATTGCATACATTGCATACATACATTGCATACATACATACATTGCATACATACATTGCATACATACATTGCATACATTGCATACATACATTGCATACATACATTGCATACATACATTGCATACATACATTGCATACATTGCATACATACATTGCATACATACATACATTGCATACATACATTGCATACATACATACATTGCATACATACATTGCATACATACATACATTGCATACATACATTGCATACATACATTGCATACATTGCATACATACATTGCATACATACATACATTGCATACATTGCATACATACATACATTGCATACATTGCATACATACATACATTGCATACATTGCATACATACATTGCATACATTGCATACATACATACATTGCATACATTGCATACATACATACATTGCATACATTGCATACATACATACATTGCATACATTGCATACATACATACATTGCATACATTGCATACATACATACATTGCATACATTGCATACATACATACATTGCATACATTGCATACATACATACATTGCATACATTGCATACATACATACATTGCATACATTGCATACATACATACATTGCATACATTGCATACATACATACATTGCATACATTGCATACATACATTGCATACATTGCATACATACATTGCATACATACATACATTGCATACATACATTGCATACATACATTGCATACATTGCATACATACATTGCATACATACATACATTGCATACATACATTGCATACATACATTGCATACATTGCATACATACATTGCATACATACATACATTGCATACATACATTGCATACATACATTGCATACATTGCATACATACATTGCATACATACATACATTGCATACATACATTGCATACATACATTGCATACATTGCATACATTGCATACATACATTGCATACATACATACATTGCATACATACATTGCATACATACATTGCATACATTGCATACATACATTGCATACATACATACATTGCATACATACATTGCATACATACATTGCATACATTGCATACATACATTGCATACATACATACATTGCATACATACATTGCATACATACATTGCATACATTGCATACATACATTGCATACATACATACATTGCATACATACATTGCATACATACATTGCATACATTGCATACATACATTGCATACATACATGCATACATTGCATACATACATTGCATACATACATACATTGCATACATACATTGCATACATAATTGCATACATTGCATACATACATTGCATACATACATACATTGCATACATACATTGCATACATACATTGCATACATTGCATACATACATTGCATACATACATTGCATACATACATACATTGCATACATACATTGCATACATTGCATACATACATTGCATACATACATTGCATACATACATTGCATACATACATTGCATACATTGCATACATACATTGCATACATACATACATTGCATACATACATTGCATACATACATTGCATACATTGCATACATACATTGCATACATACATACATTGCATACATACATTGCATACATACATTGCATACATTGCATACATACATTGCATACATACATACATTGCATACATACATTGCATACATACATTGCATACATTGCATACATACATTGCATACATACATACATTGCATACATACATTGCATACATACATTGCATACATTGCATACATACATTGCATACATACATACATTGCATACATACATTGCATACATTGCATACATACATTGCATACATTGCATACATACATTGCATACATACATACATTGCATACATACATTGCATACATACATTGCATACATACATTGCATACATACATTGCATACATTGCATACATACATTGCATACATACATACATTGCATACATACATTGCATACATACATTGCATACATTGCATACATACATTGCATACATACATACATTGCATACTGCGACCCGTTTTCCTTCGGTCTCGCCAGCCGAAGGGGCGCTGCCGCAAATTCACTAATATGATAGACGGTAGCTCCGAGGTATCCGCGACAGATTTTCCTTGAGGTATCTACGGTAACAGATTCTTTCGCTAAAGATTCCGTATGGGCGCCAGGTGCGATTACGCGCACCACGTTTTATCAATACGACGCAAATATACATCCACAGCCCGAACGCAAGCTCAGGGCGTCGGTTACGTAGTCGGTTGTGAGGAGAGTAGGAGAGGGAGCGCAGCGCAATCAACACAAAATTAGATAATAAATAATCATATATTTCAGAAGGGTAATAATATGAAGCGAAGTCGGGTCGCCTCGCTGGCGACCGCCGCTTGAAGTAACGCCTCGAACGCACGTCACCCTACTCGCAATCGCGAAGATACCGTACTACTCGCGGGACGCGAATCTCATACACACGACTCAGCCACGCATCTCATTCACACGATTTAGACGCGAGTCTCATGCTCTACAAGTTCTCTTACGCGAGAAGCATGCCCGCGGTACGCGACTTGCCGCCGCAAATTATCACACACACACTTGGATTCCCGCACACACACTCGACCGCCCCGCTCGCGGCGTACGCCGAACGACAGCGGATACGGCAATTAACCGGCAGACGCGAAACGACAATAATACAACGTAAATGTAACGGACGACACTTTACACGGAAACGGATCGGTATACGCGAAATGGTCTCTGCTACACACGCACACGGTAAACTAATCGGTAGTCGCGAAATGATACCCAAACAACGACCATGTAGCACACCCGTACTACTTTCCCCGGCGAGAGACCGCGACGATACTTGTATGCACGGTACGCGGCACTACGCGACTTTGAGCAACACAATATATCCGCGGGACTCTTTTCGGGTACGCACGACAATTCACGCGCGCGCGAGAGCGCGGCGCAATACCTCACGGGGAGCGTTACCGCCCTGCTCGCCCGTGGAATTTTCCCCGAACGGGCGCGGCAACGATACGCGATGCTAATCGCGTCTTTAACACAACAAACGCGAAATACCGGTAGTCTCGATACTCTGAACGCGGTACGCTCATTACGACCTCGACGCAAGAGACGAACACTAAGCGGTAATTGACGCAATATACGTGAGACGACGATAGTCTCGACACAATGAACGCGATACGGTAAACATAATCCAGACGCACGAAACACGAAATGACTGTCGGCCGCGCAAGAGTTTCCGGGGAGGGCCCCACAATATATTTTCCAGGCACGATCTCGGCCGGGCTCGCGGGCACAAAGTTATTTCCGACGAAAGTCGGTATCAGTAAAGGCGGTATTCTAATCGGTTAGTGTTACTACTAAATAGTCTAATGCCATGGCCGAGATCGAGCCAACGATAGTACGGTAGCACCGGAGTGGAGATCTTACAAGTTTTCTGCCGTAGTCCTGCTTGGCCGCTTTGTTCCCTCAGGGCTGCGTTCGGGGATGGCTCCTCGGATAGCGCTCGCACGACAGTGAAGAACGGCCGGCCCGGCGAGAACACGTTGGGCCTCCGCGCATGCGCTCCAAGCTCGCGATGTTCCGTCCCGCCGATCCGTCGCGCGCGCCGCCGTGTTCGCGGCGCCGTTTCTGGTGCTTTCCGCCTGCCCGCGATCCTTTGAATCGGCTGCCATCACGTGTGGGCCCTTCTCAGCTTTAGCCCGGCTGGCCAGGCCATGGCTATGCTGCTCGGTGCCCTGGATATCGTCGGGGGAGGCATCTGGGTCGCTTGCCCTGGATATCGTCGGGGAGGCATCTGGGTCGCTTGCCCGCGCCGCGGTCGCGGTGTCGCGCCCTTCCTTGTGTGACGGTACGGCCCGGGGTGCAGTGTGCGAGGCATTCTGCGCATCTCCGCGGCGGTAGGCCCAAGCGGCCCGCCCGTCGGCCAGCCACTCACGTACAGCGTTCCCCCAGCTTCCTTCTCTCCCTCGTTGCGACATACGTCGTTACATCGGTCCTCCGTGGATCGTCCGCTCCGGCACCACCTGTCTATTTACAAAGCTCGCTCGCAAATTAGCTAAGTCGCGAATAGCCCTCCCGTACTCAGGTCGAGGCGCCATCCCCGACCTTCCCCTCGGCCGAGCTACCGTCCGGGCGGTGGACGCGACAATGTCACGTCACAATACATACATACATTGCATACATACATTGCATACATACATTGCATACATTGCATACATACATTGCATACATACATACATTGCATACATACATTGCATACATACATTGCATACATTGCATACATACATTGCATACATACATACATTGCATACATACATACATTGCATACATACATTGCATACATACATTGCATACATTGCATACATACATTGCATACATACATACATTGCATACATACATTGCATACATACATTGCATACATTGCATACATACATTGCATACATACATACATTGCATACATACATTGCATACATACATTGCATACATTGCATACATACATTGCATACATACATACATTGCATACATACATTGCATACATTGCATACATACATTGCATACATACATACATTGCATACATACATTGCATACATACATTGCATACATACATTGCATACATACATACATTGCATACATACATTGCATACATACATTGCATACATTGCATACATACATTGCATACATACATTGCATACATTGCATACATACATTGCATACATACATACATTGCATACATACATACATTGCATACATTGCATACATACATTGCATACATACATACATTGCATACATACATACATTGCATACATACATACATTGCATACATACATACATTGCATACATACATTGCATACATTGCATACATACATTGCATACATACATTGCATACATTGCATACATACATTGCATACATACATACATGGCATACATACATTGCATACATACATACATACATTGCATACATACATACATACATTGCATACATACATACATACATTGCATACATACATACATACATTGCATACATACATACATACATTGCATACATACATACATACATTGCATACATACATACATACATGCATACATACATACATACATTGCATACATACATACATACATTGCATACATACATACATACATTGCATACATACATACATACATTGCATACATACATACATACATTGCATACATACATACATACATTGCATACATACATACATACATTGCATACATACATACATACATTGCATACATACATACATACATTGCATACATACATACATACATTGCATACATACATACATACATTGCATACATACATACATACATTGCATACATACATACATACATTGCATACATACATACATACATTGCATACATACATACATACATTGCATACATACATACATACATTGCATACATACATACATACATTGCATACATACATACATACATTGCATACATACATACATACATTGCATACATACATACATACATTGCATACATACATACATACATTGCATACATACATACATACATTGCATACATACATACATACATTGCATACATACATACATACATTGCATACATACATACATACATTGCATACATACATACATACATTGCATACATACATACATACATTGCATACATACATACATACATTGCATACATACATACATACATTGCATACATACATACATACATTGCATACATACATACATACATTGCATACATACATACATACATTGCATACATACATACATACATACATTGCATACATACATACATACATTGCATACATACATACATTGCATACATACATTGCATACATACATACATTGCATACATACATTGCATACATTGCATACATACATTGCATACATACATACATTGCATACATACATTGCATACATACATTGCATACATTGCATACATACATTGCATACATACATACATTGCATACATACATTGCATACATACATTGCATACATTGCATACATACATTGCATACATACATACATTGCATACATACATTGCATACATACATTGCATACATTGCATACATACATTGCATACATACATACATTGCATACATACATTGCATACATACATTGCATACATTGCATACATACATTGCATACATACATACATTGCATACATACATTGCATACATACATTGCATACATTGCATACATACATTGCATACATACATACATTGCATACATACATTGCATACATACATTGCATACATTGCATACATACATTGCATACATACATACATTGCATACATACATTGCATACATACATTGCATACATTGCATACATACATTGCATACATACATACATTGCATACATACATTGCATACATACATTGCATACATTGCATACATACATACATTGCATACATTGCATACATACATACATACATTGCATACATACATTGCATACATTGCATACATACATACATTGCATACATACATTGCATACATTGCATACATACATACATTGCATACATTGCATACATACATACATACATTGCATACATACATTGCATACATTGCATACATACATACATTGCATACATTGCATACATACATACATTGCATACATTGCATACATACATACATTGCATACATTGCATACATACATACATTGCATACATTGCATACATACATACATTGCATACATTGCATACATACATACATTGCATACATTGCATACATACATACATTGCATACATTGCATACATACATACATTGCATACATTGCATACATACATACATTGCATACATTGCATACATACATACATTGCATACATTGCATACATACATACATTGCATACATTGCATACATATGCATACATTGCATACATACATTGCATACATACATACATTGCATACATTGCATACATACATACATTGCATACATTGCATACATACATACATTGCATACATTGCATACATACATACATTGCATACATTGCATACATACATACATTGCATACATTGCATACATACATACATTGCATACATTGCATACATACATACATTGCATACATTGCATACATACATACATTGCATACATTGCATACATACATACATTGCATACATTGCATACATACATACATTGCATACATTGCATACATACATACATTGCATACATTGCATACATACATACATTGCATACATTGCATACATACATACATTGCATACATTGCATACATACATACATTGCATACATTGCATACATACATACATTGCATACATTGCATACATACATACATTGCATACATTGCATACATACATACATTGCATACATTGCATACATACATACATTGCATACATTGCATACATACATACATTGCATACATTGCATACATACATACATTGCATACATTGCATACATACATACATTGCATACATTGCATACATACATACATTGCATACATTGCATACATACATACATTGCATACATTGCATACATACATACATTGCATACATTGCATACATACATACATTGCATACATTGCATACATACATTGCATACATACATACATTGCATACATACATTGCATACATACATTGCATACATTGCATACATACATTGCATACATACATACATTGCATACATACATTGCATACATACATTGCATACATTGCATACATACATTGCATACATACATACATTGCATACATACATTGCATACATACATTGCATACATTGCATACATACATTGCATACATACATACATTGCATACATACATTGCATACATACATTGCATACATTGCATACATACATTGCATACATACATACATTGCATACATACATTGCATACATTGCATACATACATTGCATACATACATACATTGCATACATACATTGCATACATACATTGCATACATTGCATACATACATTGCATACATACATACATTGCATACATACATTGCATACATACATTGCATACATTGCATACATACATTGCATACATACATACATTGCATACATACATTGCATACATACATTGCATACATTGCATACATACATTGCATACATACATACATTGCATACATACATTGCATACATACATTGCATACATTGCATACATACATTGCATACATACATACATTGCATACATACATTGCATACATACATTGCATACATTGCATACATACATTGCATACATACATACATTGCATACATACATTGCATACATACATTGCATACATTGCATACATACATTGCATACATACATACATTGCATACATACATTGCATACATACATTGCATACATTGCATACATACATTGCATACATACATACATTGCATACATACATTGCATACATACATTGCATACATTGCATACATACATTGCATACATACATACATTGCATACATACATTGCATACATTACATTGCATACATTGCATACATACATTGCATACATACATACATTGCATACATACATTGCATACATACATTGCATACATTGCATACATACATTGCATACATACATACATTGCATACATACATTGCATACATACATTGCATACATTGCATACATACATTGCATACATACATACATTGCATACATTGCATACATACATACATTGCATACATTGCATACATACATACATTGCATACATTGCATACATACATACATTGCATACATTGCATACATACATACATTGCATACATTGCATACATACATACATTGCATACATTGCATACATACATACATTGCATACATTGCATACATACATACATTGCATACATTGCATACATACATACATTGCATACATTGCATACATACATACATTGCATACATTGCATACATACATACATTGCATACAATTGCATACATACATACATTGCATACATTGCATACATACATACATTGCATACATTGCATACATACATACATCATACATTGCATACACATACATTGCATTCATACATACATGCATACATGCATACATTGCATACATACATACATTGCATACATTGCATACATACATACATTGCATACATTGCATACATACATACATTGCATACATACATTGCATCCATACATACATACATT
>JASTWR010002578.1:0-15264 GCA_030770355.1 Harpagoxenus sublaevis
GTATCGAGATTTTACGATGTTGTAAAAATGTATGGTATTTTCGTGGATATTGATATGATCGTGACTATCATTATGTAAATCACAATGACAATTTTTTTGTTGCACTTTATGTTTGCAATATGATTATATAAAAAAGCTATACACAAAATATGAAATATCAATATATGCATAAATTTAATGGAAAGTAGCATATAATTATATCATTTTGTGTTTTTATTACACAAAACATATTACAATACGAAATTAAAACAGTTTTAATTTGCATACCAAATTGACTTTGAAAAATACTGTATACCTACTTATGTCCTTAAAAGTTATTTAAAAAAGCATCAGCGCACGGGTATCAGTAGATACATCACAGTGAAGATTACTTCGTTCAAATGGAGCTTGATTAAATCTTTAGATTTTACGTCTATTGAAATTAGTTACATCGTTAACGTGTTTGTGTTACGACATAATAACGATGATGATACATTGCCACCGTATGTATGACAACTAATTATGATACAGCACGATTATTGCGTATTATTGTGGCTATTACGTATGATAATAATGTGCGCATTATACGATCGTGCGATGCGTTGTGTTACAATGTTAGTATAATACAAATAATACGATATTATCAATATGCAACATGTTTGCCAACGGTAGTTCTATTAATAACAATAGAGATTGATACGAATCTGGAAAATGAAGTATAAGTTGCAGCATGTTACCGACTTTGAATAAGTATTTTCTGATAAATAGTTTTACTACTTTGACTTACTTTGCAGCTTTAAATTTAAATCTCGAAGAATGTAGTCGTATTATTTATGTTAAGCTGTTAATACCTTATGCATATACTTGTACTCATATATGCATGCTGGAGATTTAAAGTGCTTCTCTAGTTATAAATTTAAATATAGCTCTTTGTGCTTTGGTTATTATGCTGCGGTTGAATCTTTAAGAGGATTCGTCGAATGTAGTCCATATTCTTATTATTCGCATCTCATTGTACATAAACCGAACAATATTACAATTTTAATAAATTATAAATTTACGAAATTATGCGTGGGGTAACTGCTCAAGCGTTAATAAGGCCAGGCCAGGATAGCGTAGGATTTATCATAATTACTCGTACATGCAAATTTTATTCTCCTTTTTTGCCGCGCATACAGCGGTTTAATCCGCAAAAGTAAAATACCCTGCGGGTAAAGACGACGACGACAACAACGACAACGACGAAGCTTTAAGCGACGACGTCGTGGACGAGGGATCGTAAATCCGCGTCGCGGAAGTTCGAGAACGAAGCGGAGCTGTACGAGGTGAACTCCGGAATGCCTTGGGGGCAAAACGAAAAAGAGAACGTCGAGCTGTAGCGGGAACGAGAGTCGAAGATGCGCTGGTAATGGTGGCAGCGGCGTCAGTGGTGGCGGCGGTGAACCTGGAGGTGGTTGTGAAGGTGTGCATCATGGATTGGTGCAGAGCGGGGTCGGGGCGAACGGGTCGAACTTGGGATGGTAAACACGGGAACCGTGCATCATCCGAGGATCGAACTTCCCTCTACGTCCCTAGTGGAGTCTAAGATCTCCACGCGAAGCGAAATTCAATAGGCCATTCCCTTTTAAGAAATGCATTTCGATGCCGACATTTGCCGACCCGCGGCTTTGACGCGGAAAGGTGTGAATTTCGCAGTCCCTTTCTGCGTCACACGCGAGAATAACGAAATCGCCAACGCTACGAAATTTACCGCTATCGGCTGAAATTGAATTTTCTTCTCGAATCAAGAAATGTGGCAGCAATATCCGATGCGACAGAATATACACGCGATGTTAGTAAAATTCTTTGGCTTCGAATAAACATTATTTACAAAATCGTAGGTAATTACATAGTGCATTAATGCGCAAATTCACCACTTTGCATTAATTAACGCGACTGTCTATTAAATCGCTGTATGTATTAAATAAGCTTGAAACGCGTTTACCTGGTAACAGGCGTTTATGGCGCCGCTTCGAACATTTCAATAGACTCAGTCAAATTGAGTTGATTGAAGTCGAATAGCTCGTTATTGTTGACAGTGCGAGTAAGCAATTCTGTCGCGCGCATAAATTACTATTGCTCATGAATACGCACATACGCACGTTCTTGTTTCCCGGATATGTGGTAAGAATTAATTTCTCGACATCTGATGTAACATTACGCGAAATGATGTTTGTAGAACGGCTCAAAATCCTAATACAGCAACTTCAACCTGTCTCTTGAGCACGCATACGTGAATTTAATTACCATAAATCGTAGCTTACCGGTTTGCAGTGCAGAGCACGCATTCCGTTTTACAGTGCCATCATTAGTGCAAATATCGTAGCTAACGTTCTATCCTCTGCAAGTCGGTACACACGACAGATGTTAACACCGAATTAACACGTACAACGTACGACTACACGGCACCGTGGCAAGTTAACAGCGTTGCCGGCACGTCGATATGATCGCAATTTCAGCTTACAACCATAATTATCGCGTACTGTACCAGCCACATGCCTGAGTGGACTCTACTAAAATATACTTTGCCGACCATTAACTGCAAGAGATGCGGCATCTCATTAGACGACAATACGTCGCCGCACAAATATCAATTTGAAAGAAATACTTTTTTGGGGCAAAGTATTTTCATCGGTCGTTTGGATATAGTATAATTAAGCTTTCATATAATATTTAAAGATATATATTTGCAGAGTCTATATCATGAAAACATTTAGTATGGACTTTTAAAAAATATTTCTTGTTAATTCACAACCAATTGTTGAATATGTAATTTGCGTTATTAAGAATTTAATTGTCATTTATTTTACTCATATAGCAATAAGCATTAAATATTGTACAGAAAGTATATAGGTAAACAAAGACTTATTGTGCATTAATGAAAAGACCACATATTGTGATATTTACGATGTTAATTAGACAACAAATAAAATTAGAATTTAGGAATTTTGAACAGAAATTATGGAGGAAATAGATTTAGCTGGGATTGATATAGAAATTGTAAATTAACGTCTAGCAAATAACAAATATTACAATGTTCCTTAATTACAACCGGAATGTAATTACACGGGTTAATAACGTCATTTATTATTAAAACGAACAGGAAAGAGTTGCTGTATTTCTAATCCACGTATAATATTAATCAGTAAAGTCGATCACGGCGTGATAGAGTGCGTCTCGCGAATGCGTGCGTCTCGACATTCGAGAAAAGCGTTAGCGGCACATAGTGCAAGCGTTGAATTGAGAAAGCGAAAAGTGTTTCTGTGACTAGCACATCTAGTGCATGCGTACTGTGTTTTGAGAAAAATACATTCATACTACACATCCAACTAATTTTCTGTCCCCGTTCCCGTAACATCCTACAAATTGGGGGCTCGTCCGGGATTGTTACGCGAGCCGGCGGTGACGGAAAGACGGACTATCGAAGTAAAGACATTCGTAACAGTGAACGGAGAGCTTGGAGATGTGTGCGAAGTGAATTATGGAACCGAAGGATCCTCAGGATTTCACGGTAGTGGAACTCAAGTGCAAACTCAAGGCGTTAGGCCTAGTTACGACCGGGCTTAAACACGAACTCATTTCGAGATTAAAGTCAGCGGATCCATCGGGTGGCTGGATGGAAGACCGTGCAGAGAACAATCAGCGCGATTCAGAGTGTGATCCAGAAGGAGTCGACGAAGATTCCGGGATGGCGAGGCGATCGAGCACCGACGAGGAGATTCCGGCGAGGAGAGACCAAGAAATGGAAATACTGCGTCGAGAAAAAGAGATAGCGGAACGTGAATTGCAAGTGATGCGTCGTGAAATGGAAATGATGCGGCAGATGCAGCAATTAAATATTGCACAATCTTCGCAGTCAGCGGCAGTGACCCAAGTGGCCGAACATTCTTCCGTGAAGATATCATCGATTATTGAAATGTTGAGCCATTTCGATGGTAGCAGTGGCACGTACAAAAGTTGGGAGAATCAAGTGCGTTGGCTAAAGTGCGCGTACGGTCTGTCAGAGCGCGATACGAAAAATCTGATAGTGACGCGATTAAAAGGAAAAGCAATAGATTGGTTCCATTCCAGATCGGAATACATTTCGTTACCATGTGAAGAATTACTCGTTCAAATAAAAGCGATGTTCCACGATGAAGAAGGAAAAGCGGATAGAAGGTTGAAGTTCGAAGAACGCGTGTGGAAGAAAGGTGAAACATTCAAGGAATACTTTCACGAGAAAGTAATTCTAGCGAATCGAGTGCCTATCGACGAGGAAGAGATAGTGACG
The DNA here is from genome assembly GCA_030770355.1 of Harpagoxenus sublaevis. Classification (NCBI taxonomy): domain Eukaryota; kingdom Metazoa; phylum Arthropoda; class Insecta; order Hymenoptera; family Formicidae; genus Harpagoxenus; species Harpagoxenus sublaevis. Next base: position 4,289 of record JASTWR010002578.1, read on the forward strand.
AATTTGATTCGCGGTATCCCCGATTCTGGCTTGCGAGATCAGGCGCGTATGCATCGTTTCGCGTCGAAAGCATTGCTTTTAAAAGCATTCGAGGCAGTGCCGTGGCGATCAAGTATGAGCAGTGTCGCGGATGTAAAACGTGCCGGTGAAAAACCGCGTAAAGACATAAGCAAAGACAAAAACGTATCGAAAAGTGACTCGGTGATAGAGCGGTGTGGAAGCTGTGGCTCGAGAAATCATGCATTGCCGGATTGTCCGACAAAACACAAGGGTCCAAAATGCTACGAATGTCAAGATTTTGGCCACGTATCATCAGCGTGCCCGAAGAAGAAGCAACAGAAATTGACGCAAGACAGTTGCGCGGTCTCCGGGTCCGGCGGCGGCAAGTACTATAAGGAAGTGACGATAAACGAAACGAATCTGTTAGCATTAGTTGATACGGGTAGCGACCTATGCTTAATGCGTGCTAGTAAATACGTTGAAATAGGCACACCGCATTTACAGCGAAACAAAATTCAATTTCGTGGCGTAGGCGCGGAAAATAATAATCAGACGTTAGGCGAGTTCGGCGCGAATATTGAAATAGACGGAAATGTGTATCCTATCGTAATTCATGTAATTTCGGATAATACCATGCGATACGATTTGCTTATAGGCGCTGACTTTTTGCGAACAGTCGATGTGCGAATTAAGGGAAATAATATCACTGTCAGCAGGATCGAAGAACCGCGGGATTCTAACGAAGTACCCGAGATTTTTCTAATTGATTGTGAATCCAATGCGATCGAATTTAATATTGCGAACGTAGAGTACAGAAAGGCGGTAGAGGACATGATCAAGTCGTACAATCCAGTTAAGACACGCGACGTAGGAATTAAGATGACAATAGTTTTAAAAGACGAGGAACCGGTGTATCAAAGAGCTAGGAGACTATCTCCGTCGGAAAAAGAAATTGTGAACGAACAGATACGCGAATGGTTGCGGGACGGAATCGTACAGCCTTCGTCGTCCGAATTTGCTAGTCCCGTTGTAATTGTCAGAAAGAAAGATGGAACAATCCGTTTATGCGTAGACTACAGGGAAATTAACAAAAAAATAATTAAAGATCGTCACCCACTTCCTCTTATTGAAGATGAGATAGATACGTTACAAGACGCGAAAGTATTTAGTACCCTCGACTTAAGAAACGGATTTTTCCACGTGCCAGTTGATAGGGATAGCCAAAAGTATACTGCTTTTATTGTGCCGGACGGGCAATACGAATTTCTGAAGGTCCCATTCGGACTTTGCAATTCGCCCGCTGTGTTTCAGAAATTTATGAAAGCCGTTTTCCGAAAATTAATTGAAGCGAAAATACTTCGACTGTACCTGGATGACGCGATCGTGCCCGCTCCGAATTACGAGGTCGCATTGAAGAGATTACGAATGGTACTAGATACAGCAGCCGAGTTTGGTTTAGAAATTAATTGGAAAAAATGTTGTTTTCTTCAAACTCGTGTAGAATTTCTGGGACACATTATTGAAAATGGCGAAGTTCGTCCCTCTGAGCGAAAAACCGACGCGGTAATGCAATTCTCCGTGCCAAAGACGGTTCAGCGAGTGCAAAGCTTTCTCGGTTTGACGGGATACTTTAGAAAATTTATCCCATACTATTCTATAATTGCAAGACCTTTGACAAATTTGTTACGAGCGGGCGTTGAATTCAGATTTGGCGAGGATGAACATAATGCATTCAATCGATTAAAAGTAGCATTGAGTAATAAGCCCGTGTTAAGGTTGTATAATGTCCGAGCGGAAACTGAGTTGCACGCGGATGCATGTAAATATGGATTTGGAGCGATACTTCTGCAGCGAGATAGTGATGACGGTGCCTTGCACCCTGTATACTACGCGAGTGGCAAAACCACTGTAGCCGAGGAAAAATATACTAGCTACGAACTAGAAGTGTTAGCAATCGTTAGAGCTCTTAAAAAATTCCGTGTTTATTTGTTAGGAGTGCCATTTAAAATTGTAACCGACTGCCGTGCTTTCGCTCTAACTATGAACAAAAAGGATCTGTGCGTGAGAGTGGCCCGCTGGGCCCTCCTACTAGAAGAGTTTGACTACACTATCGAACATCGATCTGGGAAGAGCATGGCCCATGTCGACGCTCTTAGCCGGAACCCGCTTCCAACCTGCTTTGCGATTGATGAAGGTGAAGGAAGTCTAATAATGAGGCTTAGAAAGGCACAGCGCGAGGATAACGATTTACAGAAGATTTTTAGTGTGACGGCGCAGCGGCGAGATGGTGACTATGTAATAAAGGGAGACCTTCTCTTCAGGAAAATCGATGATGATGTCCGCTTGGTAGTTCCTAAGTTGATGCAAACGCAGGTGACCAGACGCGCTCACGAAAGAGGCCATTTTTCGGTCGCAAAAACTGAGGCGTTGTTAAAAAAAGACTTCTGGTTCTCCAATATGCGGCCGAAAGTGGAGCAAGTCGTGCGAAATTGTATCGATTGCATTCTGGCGGAAAGAAAAGGAGGTAAGCAGGAAGGGCTATTACACCCCATCGACAAAGGCGAGATACCGTTACACACATATCACATTGACCACCTCGGACCCATCCCTTCAACGAAGAAAAGTTATCGTTTTATTTTTGTGGTGATTGATGCATTCTCGAAATTCGTCTGGCTCTACGCAACAAAATCCACAGACACTGCGGAAGTTCTGCGGCGCCTTAAAGGACAAGCAACTATTTTCGGCAATCCAACCCGAATAATTTCCGATAGGGGAACAGCATTTACATCGCATGCGTTTAAGGAGTACTGCACTGAAGAAAAGATCGAACATGTGCTCATAACGACTGGAATTCCACGAGGAAATGGCCAGGTGGAGCGCGTCAACCGGACACTAATACCACTGCTTACCAAGATGTCCGCGCCCAAACCGGAGGAATGGCACCGTCACCTTGAGGTGGCACAAAAATATTTGAACTCCACGCCTAGTCGCAGCACTGGAACGACACCTTTTCATCTAATGTTCGGAACGCACATGCAGCTTGCAGAAGATCAGTCTGTTCGACAAATGATTGAAGACGAATGGATTGCATTGTTTCAAGAAAACCGTGACGAAATCAGGCGACGTGCGAAGAACCAAATATCCAAGGTTCAAGCCGAGAACCGCGGAAGTTTCAATAAGAAAAGGAAAGAAGCAAGTCGCTATAGTAAAGGCGACTTGGTTGCAATTCTAAGGACTCAAATGCGGCCCGGATTGAAATTCGCTCCGAAGTATCTAGGACCTTACATTGTCAACAAAGTTTTGCGGAATGACCGCTATATAGTCCAGAAGGTCGGCGAGCACGAGGGTCCACATGAGACTTCAACTGCGGCAGATCACATGAAGTGGTGGATTGAAAATCAAAGTGGCGATAGCAGTGATGAAGCCAGTAACACCTGAGGCCAGGTGTTCAAGCAGGACGGCCGAGTGTAGTGGCGGGTGGTTAGAGATAAGTTTAGGAGAGAGAGAGAGAGTGTGTATGTGTGTGAAGGAGATGAGTGTGTTCTGCGAGAGCGTGTGTATGTTTGAAAACGAAAGCGAGCGCGAGGCGACGTTGTCGTTGCCGAGCGGAAAAAACAAAGGACGGTGCGGAAGGCGACGCCGGGAGGAAGGATCTCGAAAGAGAGCAGAGTCGATCACGGCGTGATAGAGTGCGTCTCGCGAATGCGTGCGTCTCGACATTCGAGAAAAGCGTTAGCGGCACATAGTGCAAGCGTTGAATTGAGAAAGCGAAAAGTGTTTCTGTGACTAGCACATCTAGTGCATGCGTACTGTGTTTTGAGAAAAATACATTCATACTACACATCCAACTAATTTTCTGTCCCCGTTCCCGTAACATCCTACAGTAATATTAATCGCTATGCAAATATTGTAGTTCTGGTAAATTTAATAACGACATCGATAACCCGCCTACCTGCGTGTGCTCTTCCGTGTTTGCATAAGTACTTCCGTAAGCGGATACAGAGTCGTAATTAGACGCGCTGTACTCGCCGAGAGAAGCACTCGAAAAGTAAACGAGGGATGAGTGAGCAATAATCCAACAAAGACGGGCGTGCACACCCACACGAAGGCACACGCGCATGACAAGGGACAACACGCGCGTATTCGCGTTCTCGCGTCAAATACCGTTTCTCCACTTTTAATTAGAGCTTTCGTTAGACCTAATCGTGCGCAAAAATAAAGAATTGTCGATTTGCGCCAACACAGCGATTGAACGTAAAATTGCAGATATTTAAGCCAGTTCTTGGAGCTTCTCTTTTCCAAATTGTGTAAAATCTTATTTGAGTTACGTTTAAGTTGTATCATATCGTTCCGCGCTGTTATTTCTTAGGAAATTTCAATTTTAATTATAATTTCAAACGACTCGTAAATGAGACGCATTTATTACCTGCGCTTTATGTCGCGCGCTCGTTCTTGAATGTCCCGCTATGACGTACAACGCCGGCGGCAGCTAATTAATAATCAGCGTAGCAGTTCAGAACATGATACATCATACTTACTCCCTTCTAGAATTTTAACGCAAGAATAAGTTGTTCATTTTTACCGTAGTAGAGCGGATCACGAAACTGACATTAGAACAAATGGGCCATGGACTAACTAACAGTTCACACTGATAATGTAATTTATTTTATACAGCTTTCATGCATAACGACAAAAATACTATACCTATATCCAGTTTTCAACGCGATTTCAACGCGTTAATATTCGTTATTATTATATTTAAGGTTTATGACTTTGACTGTTGTAACGTTTGGACGCAATTGACAAGATGTTCGGTTTCATCTATTTTCCGACAAGTCGTATCTTTTTCTTCTATTTTATTCGACGCATAAAACATCTTTATGAACCATGATGTAGTATGGGCACCATATTAAGCGACATAGGATGTACATGCGGTTGAATGCTGGCAATAATTTGTTATAATCCCTCACTTGAAAAGGGCCAGATGTTAGCCGAAACGTTGTGAGTTACTAATAAAGAAGAAGTTTGGCCAGTTAGGTCGCTCAAAAATTTATATTTTTTATTTAAGGTTTATGTTTACATCCCTGAACTAAAAATATTAACCGCGACGCGAGTTTGATCTCAAATGGAGTACGTGCAAGACGACGGCATGGTGCGGAATATACGTCGCTTTTCTGCATTCTTTCACGAGCCACGTTCGCATAAACTTCGATGCGCTCACAAATCGCGTGGGCGGCGAGCGAAAACGAGCGACAGGACGAATTATGACGACACGTTAAATATCGCGCGATACGGACGGCAGTCGTAAAGAGGCGTTACCATGCCGTCGATATGTGTATGCACTATGCATCTATCTATCCTCGGCGCGCATCTCGGTTGTCTGTCCGTCTATCGCTGTGTGTGCAACAGAGCGTTGAAATGACAGCAACACCGTCGATAGATCCGCTCTCCGGTTGTGGTCGCGACGGGTAAAAATACGCCAGCCAGATATTCTGCGGTAACCACAAATGCACCGAAATTGCAACAGTAAAACCCGAAAACTGTCTCTGCGAAACGAGAAGTGGGATAATCGCTTGCTTGATCCGAGAAATTCTGTAGTTCGCTGCATAAAATGATAAAATGTACCTAGTTTAAATTAGCAGTTACCTATATAGATCTCTTGATTTTCTCAGTATTAAAATTTTCAAGTTTTTTATATTTTGTCGAATTTTATGTGTTTCTAATATAGGTATTTTAATTATTAAATATTTCATAAATTTTTATTTATATTTTATAAATATATAGCCACATAAACTCTTGACAGCTCGATGAATAATTAAATTCCAGATTTAGAAAATTGATAAGAAATAAAGTGCAAATAGGATTTTATACACGCCTCTCTACGTATTAAATAATAAATATTGATGCAATCAATTAGTTTTGTACGCTTCTAGAATATTACGTGGAATATAGAGAAAATATTTTCTTATCGTAGAACACCTACGCACAGTTATCGGCTTCCGTTTTTCCAAGACTTTATCCTCTATCGCAGCATATCGGGTCTTCTCTTGTCCCGCGTAATTTTCCATAATTATAATTGATATTTTTCTATCCGACGCCGTGGAAACACAGCGAAAATAGTATTAAATTTCTTACATAACACTGCATCGTCGAACAAGTAAAGATACTGTTAGACACGTATAACGTTTTTTTTTTAATCTGGAGATTTGGAGCGAGAGAGAGAGAGAGAGAGAGAGAGAGAGAGAGGCACAAATAGTGGAGAGTACTAGTTTACACAAAACGACCGTAAAAAGCCCTATGTAATGCGCGCGCAGTACGAAAAAATCTCCCGTATGCCTCGTCAGCCAGTTAATTGCTTTTTAAGTCGGGTAATATGCGGAGGCCATGCTTCATCCGCAGCTTACCACTACCGAGCCATGATGATATCCCTCTCGTTGCATCATGTGTCAGAATTCTATCTTCACCGTTAATACGCCACTTTGATTCTCTCTACGATGTCAAACAATCTAACCAGCCTAGTCGTTAAGTTTAACGTCTTCACGTTTGAGACAGTTATTTAATTATTGCGGAATTTTGCGCTATATTTGTATACCCTGATTTACGACTCTATTCTCGATTTTCGGGTTGACATGATTTAATGAATACTAAACATAGCAATAGTGTATGATATCGACACTTCTATTTCAACACACTGAATTCTTACTTAATCTAGAACAAATTCTCAATCTCGATTTTTTTATGCGCTTTGATTGAACCTGACATAATTTCTGACACTTTGACAATTCTTTAGAAATTTTTAGTTACCCTAATTTTGTCAGTTATGGACAAAATGAACAGAAGAATTAATTCTTATGTTAATATTTAAGTTAAGTTATATAATAATCTTCTATTTGTATTATGATATTTATTTATTAATATAAATCTTCGCTTTCTTTTTTAACTTTAATTATAAGCAGAATATTGCTTCGCTTTCGTCTCGTTTTAATATTATGTAGTTCTTCTCATGTTACTCAATGGATTGCACGTGTCTCCTTGACACTCGAAAGCCTTCCGTATAATCGCGTTGCTCTTGAGAGCGAGCAGTATGTAAATTCCTAGCTAATTTCCTTGCCCGTCTACGCGACACGTTCATTTCTTACAGCACGTGGCTTGTAATTATCAAGCAGGATATTTGATTTTCTTTACGCAAGCAAAGACACACTCGCGTGTCCATTTCCAGCATCTTCTACAGTTCTACGGTTTCCGCATACCGATGTACGTCAGAATACTGCAGTTTCGAACTTTGATTAAGAGTTACAGAATAGGCCCACAGGACGCGATTAAAAATGTCTGCCGTTCTTATTTCACGTGCGTATCTAATTCCGTTGAAAACACGCGTGATATGTAAGATTGATTTTATTATAATGCTACAACGTTGTGATATGCCTACTCTAAAGCATCTCGCGTCGTATCGGGCTTCATCGAAATCCGTTGCCAGTGCATCAATTCCTATTACGTATTACGTGCGGGAATAAAATAAAGGTAGGCAATTGTTAGAACTTTATTTGGCACAGAACAAGTGATATGAGTCGAAGGTGTGATTTGAGAGACGACTAATTGTAAGAACTAACTCTTGCGGTTCACGAGGGCTTCTCGCTTAAAGGAATAGGTTGAATTTTCGTTGATATGTTAACCAATAACGCAACGTTATAGTTGTACGTGACTAAGAGATACAGAAAAAGAGTTTTGGATAAAAACTAGGTGAAAGTAAACGGGTCTCGGAAGTAAGGGTCTAGACAAATAGCTGGATTTAGGTTCATGAAGGTTTAGTTTTTAGGCATTTGTCTGAAAAAATTGTCTTGCAAGAATTTTAGAAATGGAAATCATAAATACGTGAGATATTGAGTTGCGGCACGTAACATACCTACCGTGTATTTCACGGCGCGGGCGTATCGATTTTAATTCGCGTATCGAACGAGATCATTCGTCAAGCACGCATAAATAAACGAATCACGTCCCGTGCGACTTATATTATATTTTGCGAAAGTTCCGTTCGCGTATAGGCGTGAACCAAAAACCGTCTGCTTCTGGCGAGAGTCGCAGAGAGAGACGGGCTGGCTGGGTCATATTATATCGCGATATCATAACGCACACGCAGCCGGAGCAACAGGGGGGCGTATAAACGTGCGCGGGGTGACTGTGTGTGCGTACGCGTTCCTCGGATTTAATTTCGCGCTTCTATTTCGGCCAAAAATACATACGTACATGCGGACGTTTCACGTGTGCAGGCAGGAGAAACACGTCGTACGTGTATACGTGCAACGAATTGCGCCGGAAAGCGAGAGACCGGTCAGCCGGCGGGCGCAATAGGCGTTATTTCCGGCCGTTGTTTTTTCGTGCTCACCACCGAATACAGCCGACAAGAAAAAAAAAGGTACACTTCTATGTTATACGATAGATTATAATCCCAAGGATCACGCAGCACAACGTGACATATTGCAACCAGGAAAATAAAAAATTTCGGTTATTAGTCGTTCCGGAAACCGAACTTCGCATATTTCCGCAATGTTAATTGTATTCGATATATATTGTTGATTCCTTTATTAACGCTTTGAAGCTCAATGGAGTGACAACATATCCAGGCTTAATATACATTATACCTACGTATGGCCATCAAACACCGCTTTTTCCCTCGAAATTCTTGCGAGGACTGCTCGACCGAACAATGACAATTGGTCCGCGTGCATTAATACGTATGATGTTATATAGGGTTTCTCATGGATTACGAAATACCTCATAAACTCAGAATCGCTTTATTGATAATATCATATAGCGAGATGATAGGAGGGATCGAAAAATAAGGATCTAACTTTCTAAGGAAGAAAAAATGTATTTTTTATTAGTTTATTACTCGGTTTCAACGTTTAACGAAGTAGCTTATTAATTTTTATAAATGAAAAAGAAAGAAATTTTCAAAATTCAGGCAAGCCTGTTATAGGGTAAGGTTGCCTATATTGTACCGGCTCCTAAATTGTACCATCTCTATATTTCACATAATCCGAAGGCGCTAAGCTACAATTTAGAAGCCGGTACAATATAGGCAACCTTCCCCTATATCTTAATTCTGGTCAGTATTGTATATTTTAATGTAAACAAATTAAAAAAAATTATAACGGAAAGAGAACGCGATTATATTTTTATTTTATTTTTTCTGAAGGAAGTGATAAATTTCGCGCGTGCCTTATCTTCGAGAAATATGTCTCACTTGGGAGATTTCTATACTTACGAAACACTCTTTTGGGAGATTTCCGTTTTCGCAGTGCTTTGTTTCGCGACGAACTAAAAAGAAGGGCACCAATCATGCCGCAAGAAACTTCGGGATGTGACACTTCGCGATCAATGCTCTTTTTCCAACATATGATAAAACATTTATAAACAATATTGGCCATTTTTATCGTTTTTTATCTAGCTTATCTGTTTTCTATATTCGATATTTATTATATTCACACATGTAGCATAATTTTAAGTTTGTGTATATACCGAGGTATATATATACCAGATCGATTTCTTATTTCACATCAATGTTCAAAAACTTTCTTTTGCCACATGGGAGACGTCCCTCATTAACTATTGATGGCAACTTTCCACTCCAAAAAGACAGAATTGAAGGAAGAAACTGAAATTAATTACATGGAACACATTTTGTAAATTAAAACCTCATCAAGTTGCATTCGGGTACTTATAAATACTTTCGTCGTTGGTCGGTATGTGTGTTCATGCATGTGGAATATTCTAGCTTGAATGAAATTGGATCCGCCCGGGCGAACCCAGAGAACGAAGAGAAGGAAGCTCCGCCAAGATTCTTCGGCAGGGACGAGGAAGAAAGATGGTTTCGTTCGAACGAATAATCAGGAAGAACCTCCGGTAATCATTTCGTGCCAATCGAGTAGTTTCCTCGTGCAATCTCGGCCGTGGTGCACCTACGTGGCTTCTCCCTCTAAATCTGCGCACGTGATGCATCCGACTAACGACCCTCTCGGGGAGCCAAAACGTGTCTCTCGAATTAAGCACCCGGCACTGGGTAAATCGAGAAGGAATCCCGTAGGAATTATTTCTGTGCAATAAACGAATCGACTCCGCGCATAGTGGAATTTGCGAAGAAAGTTGCTTCTTCGGTGCGTAGGACGAAAAAATATTACAGGATTGAACGTGCTTGAAGAATTTAGTATGGATGTTGTCATATATATCTAAATAAGAGCGAAGTAACCACAGCTTAAACTTTATTTACTGTCTTTGTTTAGCAAGATAAATCTCTGAGGTTGTCTAAAGAACATAGAATAAATAGCTGAATACATTTTGTGATATCATGTGTGTGTGGAAGATTTAGAAAGATATTATCCTGACTTCTTTTTTTCATAGCATCTTTATAGCATCTAATATATTAGTATCTTTATAGCACCTACATTTTTATAGTCATATAATCAAATAGCAAAAGTCAGAAAAATATATTTTTTACAAGTATTTGTAAATGTATATTTATTATATTTATATTGATCACTCTTGTTACATTATAGGTATGAATGCCTTGTGCATTAAAAATTATTAGCCCAATAGATAACATTGAAGAAACGATTGTTTATTTTATTTTCCTCTCTAGCACGTACTTAAACACATAACAGCTGTTCTATCTTCACGCGTTGTGTTCGCGTCAAGCATTCGTTTTGCCGAGCGCCAAGTTTCATTCCGAACGAACTATCCCATCATTACACGTCAGAGAGTCAAAGAACGGAGGATCTCGATCGAGGGGACGGGGGGAATAGAAAAGCGGGAAGGTATTGCCAAAGTTCGACGGGCTACCCCGTCCACCCATTAGCGTGTCAGTCATTCCGGCCGTGTAATTAAATTCCGTGCTCCAATGTCGCCGCACGGATCCCCGCCCTTCGCGAACAAGTCTTTTTTTTTAAGCTGCCGCATCCATTCTCCTTCGCTCCCCCTTC
>JASTWR010002579.1:0-15242 GCA_030770355.1 Harpagoxenus sublaevis
GTGTGTGTGAAGATAGCGTCTCATTTTGCGGAAACTCACAAATTATTGAGAGTTCTAGCTTCCTTTTTAATAGTTTCTAGAGTTCCTGATAGTTTAAACAAATAGTTCTGGCAATTAAAGCCAAAAAACGCGTGAGACGCTAGGTTCACGCAGCGTCTCACTTTGTCCTAAACAAGTTCCACCATTGTATCTTATCAGATTTTGCGAGATCTATAGTTCTATAACAGTTCTACAAAGAGTTCTGCCATATAAAAGCAAAAAAATTAATTATAAGGTACTAAAAAAAAATTACAATGTAACGAGAATATCGAGTTGAGACGCCAGTTGAAATCTCGGAGTTCCGGTTTATGTAAAATATCTCTCGAGTAGTTCTGAGCATACTGAAGCTATTTCTAAAGAGTTCCGGGCATTGGCAATGTTGTATAATTATTAAATAAATTAATAACGCCCGAGAATCGAGTACTTGGAGAGAATAGGGTGAGACGCTGTATGAAATCTCGGAGTTCTGGCTTACATAAAATATTTTTCGTGTAGTTCTGAGCATACTGAAGCTATTTCTAAAGAGTTCCGGGCATTGGCAATGTTGTATAATTATTAAATAAATTAATAACGCCCGAGAATCGAGTACTTGGAGAGAATAGGGTGAGACGCTGTATGAAATCTCGGAGTTCTGGCTTACATAAAATATTTTTCGTGTAGTTCTGAGCATACTGAAGCTATTTCTAAAGAGTTCCGGGCATTGGCAATGTTGTATAATTTTTAAATAAATTAATAACGCTCGAAAGTCAGGAATTTATCGAGCATAGGGTGAGACGCTGGCTGTATTTCAACAGTTCTGTGACTTCTATTATAATTATCGCGTAGTTCTGAAAGTGTTGTAACGTTTTCTAAAGAGTTCTGACGTTGAACAATGTTTATTAATTTTTTAAATAATTTTTATCGCCTGAGAAAAACGCATTTACGGGTATATGGGTGAGACGCTGTACGAAATCTCGGAGTTCCGGTTTATGTAAAATATTTTTCGTGTAGTTCTGAGCATACTGAAGCTATTTCTAAAGAGTTCCGGGCATTGGCAATGTTGTATAATTTTTAAATAAATTAATAACGCTCGAAAGTCAAGAATTTATCGAGAATAAGGTGAGACGCTGGCTGTATTTCAACAGTTCTGTGACTTCTATTATAATTATCGCGTAGTTCTGAAAGTGTTGTAACGTTTTCTAAAGAGTTCTGACGTTGAACATTGTTTATTAATTTTTTAAATAATTTTTATCGCCTGAGAAAAACGCATTTACGGGTATATGGTGAGACGCTGTACGAAATCTCGGAGTTCTGGCTTACATAAAATATTTTTCGTGTAGTTCTGAGCATACTGAAGCTATTTCTAAAGAGTTCCGGGCATTGGCAATGTTGTATAATTATTAAATAAATTAATAACGCCCGAGAATCGAGTACTTGGAGAGAATAGGGTGAGACGCTGTACGAAATCTCGGAGTTCTGGCTTACATAAAATATTTTTCGTGTAGTTCTGAGCATACTGAAGCTATTTCTAAAGAGTTCCGGGCATTGGCAATGTTGTATAATTTTTAAATAAATTAATAACGCTCGAAAGTCAGGAATTTATCGAGAATAGGGTGAGACGCTGGCTGTATTTCAACAGTTCTGTGACTTCTATTATAATTATCGCGTAGTTCTGAAAGTGTTGTAACGTTTTCTAAAGAGTTCTGACGTTGAACATTGTTTATTAATTTTTTAAATAATTTTTATCGCCTGATAAAAACGCATTTACGGGTATATGGGTGAGACGCTGTACGAAATCTCGGAGTTCTGGCTTACATAAAATATTTTTCGTGTAGTTCTGAGCATACTGAAGCTATTTCTAAAGAGTTCCGGGCATTGGCAATGTTGTATAATTTTTAAATAAATTAATAACGCCCGAGAATCGAGTACTTGGAGAGAATAGGGTGAGACGCTGTACGAAATCTCGGAGTTCTGGCTTACATAAAATATTTTTCGTGTAGTTCTGAGCATACTGAAGCTATTTCTAAAGAGTTCCGGGCATTGGCAATGTTGTATAATTTTTAAATAAATTAATAACGCCCGAGAATCGAGTACTTGGAGAGAATAGGGTGAGACGCTGTACGAAATCTCGGAGTTCTGGCTTACATAAAATATTTTTCGTGTAGTTCTGAGCATACTGAAGCTATTTCTAAAGAGTTCCGGGCATTGGCAATGTTGTATAATTTTTAAATAAATTAATAACGCTCGAAAGTCAGGAATTTATCGAGAATAGGGTGAGACGCTGGCTGTATTTCAACAGTTCTGTGACTTCTATTATAATTATCGCGTAGTTCTGAAAGTGTTGTAACGTTTTCTAAAGAGTTCTGACGTTGAACATTGTTTATTAATTTTTTAAATAATTTTTATCGCCTGATAAAAACGCATTTACGGGTATATGGGTGAGACGCTGTACGAAATTTCGGAGTTCTGGCTTACATAAAATATTTTTCGTGTAGTTCTGAGCATACTGAAGCTATTTCTAAAGAGTTCCGGGCATTGGCAATGTTGTATAATTATTAAATAAATTAATAACGCCCGAGAATCGAGTACTTGGAGAGAATAGGGTGAGACGCTGTATGAAATCTCGGAGTTCTGGCTTACATAAAATATTTTTCGTGTAGTTCTGAGCATACTGAAGCTATTTCTAAAGAGTTCCGGGCATTGGCAATGTTGTATAATTTTTAAATAAATTAATAACGCTCGAAAGTCAGGAATTTATCGAGAATAGGGTGAGACGCTGGCTGTATTTCAACAGTTCTGTGACTTCTATTATAATTATCGCGTAGTTCTGAAAGTGTTGTAACGTTTTCTAAAGAGTTCTGACGTTGAACATTGTTTATTAATTTTTTAAATAATTTTTATCGCCTGATAAAAACGCATTTACGGGTATATGGGTGAGACGCTGTACGAAATCTCGGAGTTCTGGCTTACATAAAATATTTTTCGTGTAGTTCTGAGCATACTGAAGCTATTTCTAAAGAGTTCCGGGCATTGGCAATGTTGTATAATTATTAAATAAATTAATAACGCCCGAGAATCGAGTACTTGGAGAGAATAGGGTGAGACGCTGTATGAAATCTCGGAGTTCTGGCTTACATAAAATATTTTTCGTGTAGTTCTGAGCATACTGAAGCTATTTCTAAAGAGTTCCGGGCATTGGCAATGGTTGGCATCAAATAGATCCCGGTTAAAATCACCCGGACAAAAAAATCCCATTAAAAAAATCCCATGAAAAAAATCTTAAATCAACAACACTCCGTGCAAAAATATCCCAAGTCCAAAAGATTCCTACAAAAAATCCCATAAAAGAACCCCCCATGAACAACACTCCGTGCATAAATATCCCAAGACCAAAAGAATCCTAGAAAAAATTATTAAAACAAATAATACGATTAATTGTGAGTCGAATACCGCACCAAAAAATTCATTAAAAATTCCCAAATTTTCTGCGCAACTTCGGACCGGTCTTAAAATTTTTCTAATATTCCCCAGATTATTCCCTATAAATTTAAAGAAAATAGAAAATGGGGTTTTCGAGATATTTAAAATTTTTGATGTTTTTTTACTTTATTTGTTTAAAAATCTGGAGTAATTTTTTTAAAAAAATATGATCAAAATAGCGTATTTTATGTTCAATAAATTTTCTTCTTAGACGTTGTCTAATAGGCGAAAAAAGTCATTAAAAATCTTTGGAGCCGATGGATTACACATTTTCCGCAGGCTCTATTTCGGAAACGCTACATTTATTATAAAAACGCTCTTACATGGGTATAGTACTCGTAAAAACCTGCTAAAAAAACAAGCCGCCATCAGAAATAAAAAGGTCGAGGTTTGACCCCTCGCGAATTGGCGTGGAATGCCCCATATATATATCCGCGATGAACAAGATTTTCACCGCCTTTCTGATTTGTGACAAAATGCAGCGGCATTCTTAACTATACTCACTGAACAGAAAACCGCAAAATTAAGGCACTTGATGAAATATGCGATAAAGAACAATCAATGGCGCACACAAGATACACAATATTATTGTAACACCAGCAACGCACACTGAGGCCACCTGACGAAATTCAAACGCATATGCTACAACCAGCGGAATTTTCGAACTGAAATGCGCAGGATGTTTTTGACAAAGAAAAAAATTTTTTGTGATTTTTAGCAAGGGATTTTTCTGTTGGGATCATTTTTACCGGGGAATATTCAACGGACACTTATATGGTTCAGGACGTTTTTGACAAGGGAACAAATTTTCGTAATCTTTAGAGTGGGATTTTTTTGTTGGGATCATTTTCACCGGGAGATATTCAGCGGTCACCATTGGCAATGTTGTATAATTTTTAAATAAATTAATAACGCCCGAGAATCGAGTACTTGGAGAGAATAGGGTGAGACGCTGTACGAAATCTCGGAGTTCTGGCTTACATAAAATATTTTTCGTGTAGTTCTGAGCATACTGAAGCTATTTCTAAAGAGTTCCGGGCATTGGCAATGTTGTATAATTTTTAAATAAATTAATA
Organism: Harpagoxenus sublaevis; assembly: GCA_030770355.1. Taxonomy (NCBI): domain Eukaryota; kingdom Metazoa; phylum Arthropoda; class Insecta; order Hymenoptera; family Formicidae; genus Harpagoxenus; species Harpagoxenus sublaevis. Next base: position 4,575 of record JASTWR010002579.1, read on the forward strand.
ACGCTCGAAAGTCAGGAATTTATCGAGAATAGGGTGAGACGCTGGCTGTATTTCAACAGTTCTGTGACTTCTATTATAATTATCGCGTAGTTCTGAAAGTGTTGTAACGTTTTCTAAAGAGTTCTGACGTTGAACAATGTTTATTAATTTTTTAAATAATTTTTATCGCCTGAGAAAAACGCATTTACGGGTATATGGGTGAGACGCTGTAGGATATCTCGGAGTTCTGGCTTTTTTAAAATAGTTCTAGTATAGTTCTCAATATATTTGTGCATTTTTAAAGAATTTTTGGCGCTGTAAATTTTGTATGATTTTTTAATAAATTAATATTGCCCATAAAGTGAGTACGTACTAGAACTCGTATGAGACGTAATCTGGTTGACTATTACCGGTTAATTAGAAGTTAAGTGTCGCTTTTTTGAGGTAATTTTTGTATTCTAGCCGCCGAATTATGAAAATTAAATCTATAGTTATCTCGTTCTCAGCGTATCCCAGAACCAACGACGTGGACGTGACGAGATGATGGTACCTTGTTTTTTTTGTTTTAGTTTTTTTGTTTTTTTATTTTTTATCTTTTTTTTTCTTTTTTAGTTTTTGGTTTTTTTTGTGTTTTTATATATATGTATATGTATATATATATTTTTTAATATGTGGTTATCGAGAAACACCTTGTCGCATGTCTGAAGTATTAAATTTTATAACAAAAAAATTTTAACGCAACTTTATTATAATATATTTACTTAATTAATATAAATATTAAAGTATCACTATTTTATTTTATTAGTCCATATATTAGCACATGTGGCACTACCATGTACTTCGTTGGTGATATTTGTTCCCTTTTTAATTTTAGGTCGTCGTATTCATACCACGAAACAGCTGTAGAAAGCAAAGCGGTATAATGGCGCGCTCGTTTGATATAATTTACAACGCCTCTAAGAGTGTATTTGTTATCACCCATTGTGATGTTCTTCGCAATGCTGTCTAAGCTGTAGGATTAAGCTTCCAGTCCTATATCTTTCAGGTAGTTGTCGTCGGTTAATACACTTGTATCGATAATAATTTGTGGACCATATTTTTCTGCTACGTGGCATGAATTATTGCATTTCGCGCAAGTTTGTTTTAATAGAATTGCGTCGTTAATAGCGTCTTGGATATACTGAAGTCCTTTACGCAGTAGGACATCCACGTTAATGCTAATAGTCACAAAGTTTCTTTCGTTTGAATAATTACATGCATGACATTTTTTGCTTCTACGAAGGCTGGGTAACGAGGCGAAGGTATACTCAGCTAGATGGGCAGCGTTACACATAGCATCTAACGTTTTAAAGCGTCTGGTGTATTTGTATTGTTCAAACAATGGTAAATTAAGAAGTATGGATGCTCTTTCAGTATATTCATACTTAGTAATTTTTCCATGTGACACAACTTTTTTTGCCAACTGTAAGAAGCAGTCATCTGTATTCTGTACGATACGTTTATATTCCGTATCTATGCCTATCATATGAATAATTATAAGAAGAAGAGAGTCGAAAGCACACGTATTGCGTATCATTACGGTTTCTCCTTGTAATTTCACTGGTTGACATAAATTTCCGTTTTTTATCATTGGTATGAAAACCGTGTCTGTTGATTCGACACTTTCCCATTCAGGACATTTGTCCAGGTAAGTTTTCTTTTTAATATTGCCAGATTTTTTTATATCTTTATTTGCCAGACCCTATCCAGTTTTCTTTAAAATTTAACGGATCGACAGATGTATCGTCAGAAATAGAGCACAATGATTCCGATACTTTAGAATAAGCTTCTATACCGTAAGAGTCGTTTGTAATAGAATTTACACTTAGGCTATTTGTAGAATTGTGTACTTTATTAGTATTAGAAATCGGTGTCGAATTAAAATGTGAATCGGAAAAATCAGAAAACTGTTCGGATTTATGCATATCTATTTCGTCTTGTTTCAGAGGTATTTTAACTTCCGGTTTAGTCGAAAAAGCGTTTGCGGCATAGTCTAAACGCAATCTGCCATCGAGATACTCGAGATGACTGGCTACAAATTTATCGACTCTCATCGGAAGGCATCCTTTGAAAAGTCGTGTTTTATACTCAGCAAAAAGTGATTCGACTGAAGAAGAAGTCGATACTTCCGTACCAGTTTTAAAATAAGGACGCATTACACCTGTCCACAGCGGCAAATTTGGAATTAAATCTTTAATTTTTTTAGCAGCTGCGGGATTGTAAAACGCATTAACTATATTTCCATTTTGAGAGCTTAATGCTAAAGCATTAGCTTCGGCATATAAATTATTGCTCCATTCTTGCCAAGATAGCGAAACGTCTTCGGAAAAATCATCCACTAAATCATCCACATTTGTAGAATTTATTAAGTCCTCCACATCCACACCTTTAATACAATTATTAATTGATTGTAAGCACGTCTCAGCTGGAACAGAAGTGTCATTGACGTTACCAACGTCTTCGCTTAAAGCTACGACCAAGAGAGACGTCAAAAAAGAACATAATTCCTCCAAAGATTGCATTTTATACGCTTGAGCGATGCTTCTAAGGTAAAACTGCCGTACTTTATTCGGTAAGTGTCGTAAACATTCCCAATTACTGATTATTTTTATTACGTGGCTAACATCTAATCGTAAGTATGAGGCTGGCAGGGCCGCCTGTTCATTTTTTACAATAACGTCGTGACAACACTGTAAATAATGCTTTAAATCAGCGCAATCTGCAAATGCGCGCGCTAAAGCGAGTAATATTGCTCGACTGAAATCAGTTATTACTACAGACGGTACTTTAGCACCCGCTCTCCGAATTTCAAGTAAGAAATATGTTAAAAGAGCTGCATCTTGCTTCGCTGAGATCATCTGGAAAACTGGGATACCACGTTTATCTTTCGGTACAATTACGCATTGATATAAAAATAGATGAGGCGATTTTGTTCCATCTGGTATTGGCAATTTTTTTGCTATGCTGCCTGTAGCATCCATAGTAAAATATGCATCTTTTGAGCGATTAATCATTTTGTACATTGCCATTTGTTCTTTAGACCAATACATTACGTGAAATGGATCTAAGCCTATTCCATGTATCGAGCCGGGCCTTTGAATATATTTATATACTTGCAAATTTCGAATTGGATCACAATCAGCTGTACCTAGACGATTATCCAATTCGTTTTGCTTGGCTTTACGTAAGACACATGCCGATATGGCATGCCGTTTTACTTTTTAATAGCAAAAATTTTTTATGTACAATAAAAACTAATTCTCCGATTTAAAATAAAGAGCAAAATGTTTTGGAAATATTATTATTATGTCCAAACATAAAAATACTTATTTAAAATTATGTTGCGACAAAAATTTAATTCTAAAAGCATAGGAGAAGATAGGAAAAATATGGCACGCCGTTTTCCTTTTCAATATATAAATAATATTCTAGTTGATATAAAAGTTTCAAAAAATAATTGTCTTCAGAAAAATTGCGATTCTTACTAATGAATTAAAATTATGTCAATCATAATAAAAATTGAATGAATTAAAATTATGTCGTGACATAATAAAAATTCGGAATTATTTTTGTCACACCATAATTTTAATTTCACGAATTAAAATTATGTCTGGACATAAAAATAATTCCAAATAATTTTTATTATATCCCGACATAATTTTAATTTATACAATTATTATTATGTCGCCACATAATTTTAATTTGATGAATTAAAATTATGTAGCAACATAATAATAATTGGATGAATTAAAATTATGTTGATACATCAAAATAATTCCGAATTTTTATTATGTCACGACATAATAATAATTCCGAATTTTTATTATGTCACGATATAATTTTAATTTATTTAATTTTTATTATGTCGCGACATAATAAAAATTCTGCCGCTAGAGAATTTAAGTTCTTAATACTTGCAACACTAAGATGGCGCCAATAAACAATTTAACGTCAATGAGAAACGCACCAACTACTGTCCATGTATTCCAGGTCGCCGATGACGGGACCCAAGCAATGCGCTCCGTAGTTTCCGGTGTCTAGGTATTCCAATTCCTCGAATTCGGTATCTGCGTGCCCCAGGTCGCCGATGAGGAGGTCCAGATAGTGCTCTCCGTAGTTTTTAGTGTTTAGATGTAGTTTTTGGTGTCTAGGTGTTTTAATCCCTCGAATTCGGTGTCTACGTGTGCCAGGTCGCCGATTCAAAGTATTAGTACATCTAAACACCGAAAATTATGGAGCGCACTATCTGGACCTTACCATCGGTGATCTTGGACGTATAGTCATCGAATTCGAGGAATTGGAACACCGAGACACCGAAAACTACATCTAAACACTGAAAACTACGGAGAGCACTATCTGGACCTCGTCATCGGCGACCTGGGGCACGCAGATACCAAATTCGAAGAATTGGAACACCTAGACACCGAAAACTACGGAGCGCAACATCTGGACTTCCTCATCGGCGACCTGGGGCACGCAGATACCAAATTCGAGGAATTGAAACGCCTAGACACCGAAAACTACGGAGCGCAACATCTGGACCTCGTCATCGGCGACCTAGGGCACGCAGATACCGAATTCGAGGAATTGGAACACCTAAACACCGGAAACTACGTAGCGCATTGCTTGGGTCCCGTCATCGGCGACCTGGAATACGTGGACAGTAGTTCGTGCGTTTCTCATTGGCGTTAAATTGTTTATTGGCGCCATCTTAGTGTTGCAAGTATTAAGAACTTACATTCGCTAACGGCAGAATTAAAATTATGTCGCGACATAATAAAAATTGAATGAATTAAAATTATGTTGTGACAATAACAATTCGGAATTATTTTTATTTATCGACATAATTTTAATTCATCCAATAATTATTATGTCGCTACATAATTTTAATTCATCAAATTAAAATTATGTCGAACAAAATAAAAATTGGATGAATTAAAATTATGTCGGGACACGATAAAAATTATTCGGAATTATTTTTATGTCCAGGCATAATTTTAATTCGTGAAATTAAAATTATGTTGGGACATAAAAATAATTCCAAATTTTTATTATGTGCCGACATAATTTTAATTTATTCAATTTTTATTATGTTTGACATAATTGTAATTTATTAGTAAAAATCGCAATTTTTCTGAAGACAATTATTTTTTGAATCTTCTCTATCTAGTAGAATATTATTTATACTATTGAAAAGTAAAACAGCGTGCCGTAGAGAAATGTAGCATTATTCTTATGTGAAGATATAAATATAATGCATTTTTATTATGTCTCAACATAATATATTCTCTCACTTTGCAAAATTTTGAAAAATTGAATGCAATTTCATAGGAATACATTAAAATTGTGCATTATTAAAATGTACAAAATAAATCATATTTTAAAATTTTACAGTATTCATTCTGTCGCAATTTAAGCGTGTCAATTTTTATTATGACATCAACTATTTTAATTTAGATGCAATTTATTTTTGTATTGCATTATGAAATAATATTAAGTAAATTACTTTATGAAAATACTTTTAGTAAGAGACAAAATTTATTCACATTATTTTTAGAAAACTATTTCCATATTATCCACTTTCTTATTCAAAGCTTGAAAAAGGTCTAGATAAATTGTAATTTGTTAAATTATTATTATGTTGAGTCAGTAACTCGATAAATTAAATTTATGTTTTCACATAATAATAATTTTCTGAATAAAAATTATGTCTAGATATAAAAATATTTCCGGATTGGTATTCTGCATTCTGACATAATTAAACTTGCTGAATTAAAATTATGTTAAAATACAACACACACACATGTATAAAAATAATACCAAATTTTTATTATATTAGGACATAATTTTTATTCCTACAATTATTATTATGTCAGGACATAATTAAAATTCAGAATTAAAATTATGTCCTAACATAATTTTAATTCAACGATTTAAAATTATATATAAATACATAATTGCTTAGATTTTGAATTTTAATTATACTGACATAATTTTAATTTGAGGAATTATTATGTCGCAACATAAATTAAAGTATTCTGAATTTTAATTATGTCCCGATATAATTTTAATTCGTGGAATTATTATTATGTCGCGACATAAAAGTAATTCCAAAATTTTATTATGTCTAGACATAAAAATAATTCCAAATTTTTGTTATGTATTGACATAATTTTAATTTATCGAATTATTATTATGTTGCGACAAAATATTAACTACCGTATTCTTATTATGTCCTGACATAATAATAATTCAATGAATTAAAATTATGCCCTACATAATAATAATTCCACATTTTTATTATGTCCCGACATAATTTTAATTCAGTCTATTTTTATTATGTCACGACATAATTTTAATTCATCCAATTTTTATTATGTCGCGACTTAATTTTAATTTTGCCGCTAGCGAATTTAAGTTCTTAATACTTGCAACACTAAGATGGCGCCAATAAACAATTTAACGCCATTAAGAAACGCACGAACTACTGTCCACGTATGCCAGGTCGCCGATGACGGGACCCAAACAATGCGCTCCGTAGTTTCCGGTGTCTAGGTATTCCAATTCTTCGAATTCGGTATCTGCGTGCCCTAGGTCGCCGATGACGAGGTCCAGATGTTGCGCTCCGTAGTTTTCGGTGTCTAGGTGTTCCAATTCCTCGAATTTGGTATCTGCGTGCCCCAGGTCGCCGATGACGAGGTCCAGATAGTGCTCTCCGTAGTTTTCGGTGTCTAGATGTTCCAATTCCTCGAATTCGGTATCTGCGTGCACCAGGTCGCCGATGACGAGGTCCAGATGGTGCTCTCCGTAGTTTTCAGTGTTTAGATGTAGTTTTCGGTGTCGAGGTGTTTTAATCCCTCGAATTCGGTGTTTACGTGAGCCAGGTCGCTGATGACGAGGTCCAGCTAGTGCGCTCCGTAGTTTTGGTATTAGATGTATTAATACTTCGAATTGGATGTCTACGTGTCCCAGGTCGCCGATTCAAAGTATTAGTACATCTAGACACCGAAAATTATGAAGCGCACTATCTGGACCTTATCATCGGTGATCTTGGACGTATAGTCATCGAATTCGAGGAATTGGAGCACCGAGACACCGAAAACTACGGAGCGCACTGTCTGGGTCCCGTCATCGGCGACCTGGGATACGTAGACACCGAATTCAAAGTATTAATACATCTAAACGCCGAAAACTACGGAGCGCACTAGCTAGACCTCGTCATCAGCGACCTGGCACACGTGAACACCGAATTCGAGGGATTAAAACACCTCGACACCGAAAACTACATCTAAACACTGAAAACTACGGAGAGCACCATCTGGACCTCGTCATCGGCGACCTGGTGCACGCAGATACCGAATTCGAAGAATTGGAACATCTAGACACCGAAAACTACGGAGAGCACTATCTGGACCTCGTCATCGGCGACCCGGGGCACGCAGATACCGAATTCAAGAAATTGGAACACCTAGACACCGAAAACTACGGAGCGCAACATCTGGACCTCTTCATCGGCGACCTGGGGCACGCAGATACCGAATTCGAGGAATTGGAACACCTAGACACCGGAAAACTACGGAGCGTATTGCTTGGGTCCCGTCATCGGCGACCTGGCATACGTGGACAGTAGTTCGTGCGTTTCTCATTGGCGTTAAATTGTTTATTGGCGCCATCTTAGTGTTGCAAGTATTAAAAACTTAAATTCGCTAGCGGCAAAATTTAAATTAAGTCGCGACATAATAAAAATAGATAAATTAAAATTACGTCGTGACATAATAAAAATAGACTGAATTAAAATTATGTCGGAACATAATAAAAATGTGGAATTATTATTATGTCGGGCATAATTTTAATTCGTTGAATTATTATTATGTCAGGACATAATAAGAATACGGTAGTTACTATTTTGTCGCGACATAATAATAATTCGATGAATTAAAATTATGTCAATACGTAACAAAAATTCGGAATTACTGTTATGTCTAGACATAATAAAATTTCGGAATTACTTTTATGTCGCGACATAATAATAATTCCACGAATTAAAATTATGTCGGGACATAATTAAAATTCAGAATTTAAAAAATTTTATGTTTATACATAATTTTAATTCAATGCATTAAAATTATGTCAGAACATAATTTTAATTTTCAATTTTAATTATGTCCCGAGATAATGATAATTGGATGAATTAAAATTAAGTTGAGACATAATAAAAATTCAGTATTATTTTTGTTTTGACATAATTTTATTTCATCCATTTAAAATTTTGTCGAGACATAATTAATGTTCGGAATTATTTTTAACGATAGCCATATTTCAATTTGATAAATTTTAAAATTGAATGTATTATAATTATGCCAAAACATAATAAAAAGGAATTGCTTTTATGTCGCAACATAATAATAATTTGATGAATTAAAATTATATTGGAACATAATAAAATTTCGGAATTATTTTTATTTCCAGACATAATTTTAATTCGTTGTATAATTATTATGCTGTGACATAATATTAATCCAGTTTATTAAATTTTTGCCTCGACATAATAATAATTCAATAAATTAAAATTATGTGTATACATAATAAAAATTCGGAATTATTTGTATGTGCCGACATATTTTTAATTCATCCAATTTTTATTATGTTCGACATAATTTTAATTCATTAGTAAGAATCGGAATTTTTCTGAAGACAATTATTTTTTGAAACTCTTATATCGAGTAGAATTTTATTTATGCTATTAAAAAGTAAAACGGCGTGCCATATGCCGAATACAAAATTGGCGGATTTACATCGCCAAATTCCATTATCCTGTTTGCTTACGCATCGAGAATGATAGCGTTGCGAAACGATGGCTGTGGCGCAGAGCGGCCGACCGCCGAAAACAATTGCAGTCGCTAGCTGTGGTGGGGAGTCTGACGGCGTGGCGCACGCACCTTCTTCTCCACATCTGTTGGTATAGGAAAGATATGCACCGCGACAGGAGAGCGGTTCTAGGTTCTAGCAGCGTAATATCAAAGCGTCAGAAGCGGGACTTGTATACGGTTAAGGCGCATATATTTCAGAGATTAAACATATTTTCTGTGTAGTATTTTCTGAGATATTCAATATAATCTGAACTGAATAATATACCAGTGATATTATCTCGGTATTACACATATTATTCTCCAGCCCCAAGCTTTTTTTATATTAGTATATATTAATATAAGAAGCAATTTTAGCATTAAGTTTTTCTCGTTTTGAATAATAATTAAAGAAAAATGTACGATCAAAGTAAATTGATAGAAATATTGACAACTCCAGAGTATAGGTGTTTAGATGAAAATGGAAAATGTTTTCCACCCTCTAATCCTATGTATGTAAGAATAAGTAAAAAAATGAAAGAAGTTGATACACATATAAGCCCGAAGCATGTATACACAATATTAAATACAGACAGACGCGGTATATATACTTCCGTATTGAAAGCATTTGATTTAAGTAAAAATATCGAAATTTCTCTGAATGAATCAGGTAATATAAGTTTTTCCGAATATTCGCCCAAATGCCCGAATAAATTATATGACAATAAGTTTTTCAAACTTATTATTTCTGACAAAAATTGGAATGATATCAAACCTGTCGTGAAACATTATAATAAGCGTCAATACTTGAAATTAAAACCTGGTAAATGGACTGATTTATTTGCTGCAAAAATATGGGATCAGACAAAAATTCCTTGTGCGTTTACTTTCAAAAATGCAACTGTGTTTCCAAGTTTTAATGCCAAATGTTTCGTACGGTTTAATGCAATATGCAAGGAATGCAAAGCAAAATTAAACGGCAAAATGTTAAAAAAACCACATGATGAACAAGACGCAATATTTGATTGTACCTTGCTTGGTTTTAACGACCAAATTAATCATACCAAAAAAAGGCAATTAAAAGGTTTCCTTCGACAGAAAGTAGCTGGTCATTTAATAGATACAAAAAAGCAGGCAACGATTTGGCGTACCGAAGAAGCAAACAGGATAATGGAATTTGGCGATGTAAATCCGCCAATTTTGTATTCGGCATGTGTCTTACGTAAAGCCAAGCAAAACGAATTGGATAATCGTCTAGGTACAGCTGATTGTGATCCAATTCGAAATTTGCAAGTATATAAATATATTCAAAGGCCCGGCTCGATACATGGAATAGGCTTAGATCCATTTCACGTAATGTATTGGTCTAAAGAACAAATGACAATGTACAAAATGATTAATCGCTCAAAAGATGCATATTTTACTATGGATGCTACAGGCAGCATAGCAAAAAAAATTGCCAATACCAGATGGAACAAAATCGCCTCATCTATTTTTATATCAATGCGTAATTGTACCGAAAGATAAACGTGGTATCCCAGTTTTCCAGATGATCTCAGCGAAGCAAGATGCAGCTCTTTTAACATATTTCTTACTTGAAATTCGGAGAGCGGGTGCTAAAGTACCGTCTGTAGTAATAACTGATTTCAGTCGAGCAATATTACTCGCTTTAGCGCGCGCATTTGCAGATTGCGCTGATTTAAAGCATTATTTACAGTGTTGTCACGACGTTATTGTAAAAAATGAACAGGCGGCCCTGCCAGCCTCATACTTACGATTAGATGTTAGCCACGTAATAAAATAA
>JASTWR010002580.1:0-15217 GCA_030770355.1 Harpagoxenus sublaevis
CGACGAAGCGACGTACAAACTTATTGAAGCGTTTATGTGCACCTGGTAAGCCGTCGGAAAAGACTTACGACGAGCTTGTAAAACTTCTTTCGAATCGACTAAAACCGAAGCCATCTGAGCTGATGGAACGCTGTAAATTCAACCGAGCAAAGCAAGCGTCGAACGAGTCGGTAGCCGAATTCGCTACAAGATTGAGACAATAAGCCGTTAATTGCAATTTCGTAACCAATTGGGAACAGGCCATGCGAGTGCAGTTCACAATGGGTATTCGAGACGAGTCGACGAGATTCGAATTTTTCAAGAACAAAGATATCACGTTTAACGCAGCACTCGAAGAAGCTTTAGCAAAAGAAGAGGCAGCGCAAAACGCCGCGGGAGCGGCACAATCGCTAGCAAGTAAAGTTTACAAACAAGATAGCTTTGCTATAGGACAAGGGAAGCACGACCGAGGCCGAACCAATAACGCAAAAAGGCATCAACAACAACGGCAAGTGACTGAGCAGCAAATGACTGAACTTAGGTGTTTTTGCTGTGGAAAAACCGGGCACGAGACGATCACGTGCAAATACAGGGATAGAAGATGCGACTTTTGCCACAAAAAGGGACACCTTGAGCGAGCTTGTATCAAAAAGAAGAATTTATCTAATAAATTTTTGGAGGAAAAAAGCAGTGAGTCCGAGAGTGATGGCAGCGACAAAGGCGGCGAGAGCAGCTCATCGCACAGCAGCAACTTCATCGATTTTCATAACATCAACCCGAAGGTAAATGTAAGCGATTGTAACGGGATTTACGCCGAACCGATATTTTTTGATGTTAAAATTAATGGGAAAATCGTAGCGATGGAATTTGATTCGGGTACGTACTTTAGCGTGATGTCTGAAGGTTTCGTAAACAAAACATTTAGCGACTTGAAAATTAGTAAATCGAAAACGAATTTAATTTCATACGAAAACAAAGCAATGGATCCGCGAGGCCAACTGAAAAATTTAACGGTTACGTTTAACAACAGAACAGGTGTTTTAAACTGTTTAATTTTAAAAGGAGATAAAGTTCCACTGATCGGGAGGCAGTGGCTATCATTCTTCGGCCTTTGGCCATTAGAGCGTCTTCTACATTCAGACATCATAGCTAGAAGTAAACAAGGTGTATATAACATGCGAGTCGAAAGGGTGCGCGAGAAACTGCTAGAAGAATTCGAGACCTTGTTCAGCGATACGCCCGGTGTATACAATAGGCGCGAAATCAAAACACATGTTAAGCCGAACGTGAAACCTGTGGCACTTGGAGCAAGGCATATGCCATACGCGTTAAGACCGAAGGTCGAGCAAGAAATCGGTCGCTTAGTAAAATTGGGGAATTTGGAAAAAGTAGAGTCGAGCGAGTGGGCAACGCCTATAGTGCCAATACAAAAGAGCAACGGTAAGATTCGAATCTGCGGCGATTTCAAGCTGACCTTGAATCCGCACTTACAAGTAACAAAACGACCATTGGCAAAAATAGACGACATATTTGCAGTGATGCAAAACGGTTTAACCTTCTCTCAGCTAGATTTACCACATGCTTATATGCAGTGTTCGGTGGAGAAGGAGTCGCGAAAATACTTAACGGTAACTACGCATGTCGGACTTTTTCAATATACTCGTATGATGGAAGGCATTAGCATTGCTCCAAACGAATTTACACAAATCATGACGGAATGTTTACAAGGGATACCGAATGTTATAAATTACATGGATAATATTTATGTCACGGGAAAAACAAACGAAGAGCATGCTGAAAATTTGCGAGCAGTCTGTCAGAGACTAACAGAGCGCGGACTTCGTTTAAACAAAGATAAATGTGATCTTATGAAGGATCGAATAGAGTTGCTGGGATTCGTAATAGACAAGGACGGCCTGCACAAAGCAAAATCGAAGGTAGTAGCAATGTATGAAGCGCCGCGTCCTGAAAACGCCAAACAGCTGGAATCATTCCTTGGGTTAATTAATTTTTATGAAAGATTTTTGAAAAATAAATCAGTAAAACTAAAACCACTTTTCGATTGTGCACGAAAAGATAAATTTGAATGGACCAAGGAATGCGACGATGCTTTTTGGTGGGTAAAAAATGAAATGATTTCCCCACAAGTGCTAACGCATTACGACCCAAATCAAGAACTGATATTAGCTTGCGATGCATCCCACTACGGCTTAGCAGCGATACTTTCGCATAAATACAAGGACGGCACCGAAAGGCCTATCGCGTTTGCTTCGAAAAAGATTCCGGATAAAGAGTTAAACAGAGCGATTAACGACAAAGAAGCGGCAGCTATTGTATTCGGGTTTAAAAAATTTTACAGTTTCGTATTCGGTCGTAAGGTGATTTTACGCACAGATCACAAGCCGCTTGAATTTATTTTCAGTCCAAAAAAAGGCATTCCGGAAACAGCAAATTCGAGACTGCAGCGTTGGGCAATCTTTCTTTCGGGATTTGACTACGAAATCGAATGGATAAAGTCAAGTGAGAACGCGAACTGCGACGCGTTATCGCGACTACCGATTGTTGATGAGATCGAATTATTCGAAAACACAAATTCGCAGATGCATTTCATAATAAATGAGGCGAAAATTGTGGATTACGAAACAATGGTTAGAGAAACAAAACAAGACGCAGTACTATCGCGTATAATCAAATTTTGTATTTTCGGCTGGCCCAGGGACAGTAAAGATCTTTCAGAGATGGAAAAGAAATTTTTTGCAAAGCAAACCGAATTATCAGTAGAAGAGAATTGTCTTTTCTGGGGTTACAGGGTAGTGATTCCGGAAAGCCTGCGTGATAGAATTTTGAAGGATCTCCATTTGTCCCATCTGGGCATAGTGAAAATGAAAGCGTTCGCGCACTCGTATGTGTGGTGGCCAGGAATAGACGCGGACATAGAAGACATAGCGAACCATTGTAACACGTGCGTTGAAAATCGAAAAGCACCACCACACGCGCCGCTGACACCATGGCCATGGCCAGAAAGAGCGTGGCAAAGAATCCACTGTAATTTTCTGGGCCCCTTTCATAAAGACATGTACTTAGTAGTAGTGGACTCTTTCTCAAAGTGGCCAGAAGTCATTAATTTCAAGCAAGATACTAGAGCGTGTAAATTAATACAAGTATTTGAGATGCTATTTGCGAGACACGGATTGTGCGAGCATTTAGTCTCAGACAATGGCAGACAACTAGCTCAGAATTTCGCGAATACCTAGAGAGACAAGGAGTGAAGCATAGCTTTTCACCACCGTACCATCCAGCGACAAATGGCGCCGCGGAAAACTTCGTTGGGACCTTTAAAGATAAAGTGTCGAAAATCATAAAAGGGGGGAAGAAGATAGACACAGCGGTCTATCAATTTCTGTTCGACTATCGTAGCGCACCGCATAGCACGACCGGAAAATCACCGGCACAATTGTTGTATGGGCGCGAAATTCGAACACGATTCGACTTGCTGCGTCCTAATTTACGCTCCAAGGTCGAAGAGAAACAAGGTGCGCAAATCACAGCCAGGCCTCACTCGCGCAAGGTCGATTTAAAAGAAGGTGACTCAGTCATGATCGACAATCATGGGAAGACAGGTGAAAAGCGAATAAAAGGCGAAATTGTTAAGCAATTATCCCCGTCGACTTACCAAGTGCGGACTGATTCTGGCAATGTAGCGAAGCGGCACGAAGAACAAATTGTGAAACCCTTGCGGCGTTCCGAGCGTATTGCCCAGAGGCAACACATCTAAAACAAGGGGAGAATTGTAGTGTATGTGCGCTGTGGCGATAAAGTGGGAGAGCGAGCGGGTGTACGTGTGCGTACACTAAGTATGGGGGTGTGAGTGAGAGCGCGGCTCGTGGCCGACTTTCGTACAGCTTGCCGGGGAGAGCGTCTTGACGAGAGGTCGAGACAAGACGTGTGAATAAATATTACAGATACTCGAATACAGTGCGTAATCTCGTTACCTGCTCACTCCTGAATCCCGCACCACGACGAGGTATTTTCGATACATAGCAGCGTAATAAAGCGGGCACAAGCAGGCACAAGCAGGCACAAGCAGGCGAAATCACGAGCAAGCAAGGCAGGCGAAAGATCGGTCCCCAAGAGTGGGGGGAAGATCGCGGTCGGACGTCCGAAACTTCGTGCGCGTTTGAAAGCTCCTTATGAGCGTCTTGACGATGAGAGTGTCTGGTGGTGAGTGAGTGCTCGCGGTCCTGAAACGTGCCGCGAGCGAGTACTTGCTCCCTTTTTTGGGGGTAATAGCTGCCGTCGGTGGATCAACGATGGCAGCACCAACTGGTGAGTCGCATGATTCAAAATTGTCCCGATCGCGATCCACCGACGTCCCGCGAATATTAACAATAACGACTAATAATAATCAAATGCAATCAATACAAATAAACAAGAATAATTAATCAAATATATATACAAGGCGATACGCCGAACAGCGGTGTTGGCAACAGTTTTATGAGTTTCGGATAAGTGATGGTGAGCCGGTGGCAACGCAGATAGAAAAATTCGAGACCATCTGCAGGAAGCTAGCAGACGCAGCCGAAACGGTGTCGGATGCCGCCATAATGTCGAAGCTGTTGAGTAGTTTGCCCACTCGATTTTCGGCGTTTAGAATGACGTGGGAGTGTACTGCGAAAGCTGAGCAGAAGAAAGAGAATCTGATTGCCAGAATCATCCGTGAGGATAAACGATTGACAAGTGTGGAAAAGGAGGTGTCGTCACTCGCATTGCAAGTGAAAAATCTGTCGGTGAAATCGAAGAAGCAGACGAAAGCGGCAGCCAGTAATCAACACGGGAAGAAAAAAATGCCTGTCAAGACGATAGAGGAACTAAAGAAGAAGCGAGTTAGTCTCGCTTGATGTCACTGCATTATTTACCAACATTCCATTGGAATTAGTTTTAAAAGGTATTGAGAAGAGATGGAGGTATATTTCGGAAATTACTAAACTCAGTTTGCCTCAATTTTTACACGCCATAGAATTAATTTTAAATTGCACCAGTTTTAGTTTTAATGGACAGATATATGATCAGATATTTGGCAGTCCTATGGGCTCTCCGCTCTCACCCATTCTTGCAGATATAGTGATGGACGACTTGGAGACAATTTGTCTCAGTTCTTTAAAACTTAAGATTTCCACATTTTTAGATATGTTGATGATATATTCGCGATAGTTCCAAGAGCGAACATTGATGAGGTACTCAATATTTTCAACAGTTATCACCCACGGTTGAAATTTACTTGCGAAATTGAGTCAAACGACAGGATAAATTTCCTTGACACTACCGTCCTCAGAAATGGCGACACATTAATTACGAATTGGTACCGAAAACCAACTTTTTCCGGACGCTACATTAATTATTTGTCTAACCATCCTGAAAATTATAAAAAAAATGTGATTACGGGTCTCGTAGATCGTGCTGTTTTATTGTCTGACAAACGGTTTCATACGACTAATATCAAAATTGTCAAAGAAATTCTGAGCAATAATTGTTACCCCGATACACGTGGTTAATAAATGTATCAAACAACGATTAAAGGACATCAAACACCGCAATGCTACAAGAAATAATGATGATGAGACGGATAACATTGTTAATTTGGGAAATTTCATAACTATTCCGTATATTAAAGATTACAGTGAAAAGATCCGTAACATTCTTAGCTACCGTGGTTTTGATGTCGTTTACACCGTACCTAAAAAGCTCAATTGCGTTATTAGGAAGGGGAAAGACAGACTGGATGACATGAAACAAATTGAGTTGGTTTATAAGATTGATTGTTTAGATTGCAATGCTACATATATAGGACAAACGAAAAGACATCTTGAAACACGTATTAAAGAGCATGAAACGAATATTAAGAAGCACGCTAGCAAGCATTCCGTGATAAGCAAACATCGGCTTGAGTTGAATCATGTGTTTAATTGGCAAGAAGCAAAGA
Organism: Harpagoxenus sublaevis; assembly: GCA_030770355.1. Taxonomy (NCBI): domain Eukaryota; kingdom Metazoa; phylum Arthropoda; class Insecta; order Hymenoptera; family Formicidae; genus Harpagoxenus; species Harpagoxenus sublaevis. The sequence goes on from JASTWR010002580.1 coordinate 5,960, forward strand.
TCCTACACAAAGAAAAGCATTTTAAAAAGAGAGAGATTGCTGAGATGTTTTTCATCAAAAAACATAATCAGGCGATCAACCTCCAAAAAGATACGGAGAAGATGACGGTAATATACGACCGACTAATAGGGGATATGTGATCAACCTCTATTTTATTTTTATTTTTGTTTGTGTATGACTTGGCTCATTGTATTGTTTGTAACCGTGGCGTGCAGACGTGTTTTTGAACAATATCTATTTTATTTTATAACGCACACAGCATGTAAGTTCTGACATTATTCTTTGGTTTGCGATCTCTTCTACGTTTTTTATTATAGCGACAAATTTTTGATTTTAGTCTTAGATCGGACTTGCAGGTACACGTTGTGACTAATGAATGTCTGTGTAAGAATTTATGTATACACTTGAAAAGGAGCCGAAATTGGTTCGAAACGTCGTGTCGACATTTTCAATATATGTGCCAGTCATGGTCAATTAAATATTATTTTTGAAAATTAAAGTACTTCGGTCGGACAATGGCGGGGAGTACGTGTCCAAAGAGTTTGGAGAATTCTTACGGAAAAAGGAAATTCAACATGAAAGATCAACACCGTACGTGCACCAACAAAATGGACGTGCGGAACGTGAAATGCGGACACTAGTAGAGAGCGCCAGATCAATGTTGATCGCGAAGAATCTGCCAAAGAACTTATGGGCGGAGGCGGTGAAAACAGCGGCATACGTTTTGAATCGCACTGTCTCAAAGCAATTAGATATGACTGCTTATGAAAAATGGTTTAAGCGTAAACCAGAAGTAAAACATATGCGAGTTTTCGGGAGCGTTGCATACAAGAATGTACCGAAAGAAAAGAGGAAGAAGCTGGATCCGAAAAGTGAAAAGATGATTTTTGTCGACTATGAAAATGAGTCAACAAATTACAGACTGTGGGATGCTGCAACACAGAAAGTACATGTAAGCTGTAATGTGGACTTCAATGAGACAACAGAAGAATCAGGAGATTCCAGGGAGGAGGTAGATTTCCAGTTGTCTTTTGAAAATTATTACGACATGGACGACACAGAAGATGCTGATTCACAGTCAACAGCTGAAGATCATCGTGATGTTCCGCAACCTATAGCTGAAGATACTGGCGAGCAACGAGATATTTTGGTTCCAGCGGGGAGACAGTTACGCGATAGAAGTAAGCTACGTGAGCCAGACCGTTATAGTGAACACGGATACGCGTTTAATGTCGATTCTGTGCCTATGACATACGAGAGTGCAATCAACAGTGAAGATTGTGATAAGTGGCAAAAGGCAATGGCGGAGGAGATGACTGCTCTCCGGGAAAATAAAACGTGGACACTTGAAGAACTTCCAAAGGGAAATAAGGTTCTCGGGTGTAAATGGGTATACTCCAAGAAGATGGATTCGGACGGTAATGTAAGACGTTATAAAGCAAGACTTGTGGCACGGGGCTATGGTCAGCGTGAAGGAGTTGATTACTTTGATACTTTTGCACCGGTAGTACGTTACGAATCTATTAGAGTCCTATTAGCAATAGCAGCCAAAGAAGATTATAATATCGCGCAATTCGATGTAAAAACAACTTTTTTATATGGTAATTTAAAAGAGATAATTTATATGGAGCAACCACGCGGTTTTAAGGATAAAGAAAAACCAAATGCGACTTGTAGATTGCATAGGAGTTTATACGGTCTTAAACAATCTCTCCGCTGTTGGAATACAGAGTTTGTTGATTTCTTGAAACTTTTTGATTTTATACAGTTAGAAAATGATCATTGCGTGTTCATAGGTATAGTAGATGGAGAAACTGTATACTTAGCCGTGTATGTGGATGATGGTCTTATGTTGTCAAGATCAAAAATTGCAATAGCGAAAGTTTTGACAATTTTGCAGGAAAGGTTTCGAATAACAGTGGGAGATGCGGAGCATTTTGTCGGTATTGATATCGAGCGAAATCGTGAGAACCGTACTATTAAGATTGGGCAGAAAGCGTATATTTAGAAAATGCTTGGAAAATTCATGTTAAAAGAAGCGAATCCGGTAAGTGTTCCCTCTTGCCTCAATATCAATGTCCGAAAACTGAAGCTGAAAAAAAACAGGTGGAAAATATTCCATATCGTGAGGCGATCGGCTCTCTTTTATTTGTTGCGAGAGTTAGTAGACCAGATATAGAATACGCGGTAAATCAAGCGAGTCAATTCTTAACGTGTTATGGCCACGAGCATAGGCAAGCGGTTAAAAGGATTTTTCGGTATTTAAAGGGAACTATAGATCATGGAATTGTGTATGGAAAGAGAGGGAGTAACGACCAATTACATGGATACACTGATGCCAATTATGCTGGATGTATTGATACGCGAAGATCGACAAGCGGTTTCGTATTTTTATTAAATGGCGGACCAATAGCGTGGTCGAGCCAAAAACAACGAGTAGTTGCTCTCTCGACAACTGAGGCAGAATATATTGCGCTGTCAACAGGTACTAAAGATGCGATATGGTTGCATAGACTTACAACGGAACTAGGTTTTAAGTATGATACAGTCTCCATGTATATTGATAACCAGTCTGCTATTAAACTAACAAGTAATCCTGAATATCATAAAAGAACCAAGCACATCGATGTACGGTTTCATTTTGTTCGAGATGTATCTGAACGTGGTGATATTGATGTAAAATATGTGGACACAAAAATGCAACTTGCTGATATTCTAACGAAACCGTTGGCAAAACAGCAGTTTGGTTGTCTTCGGAATAAGTTAAGTATTTTAAACAGCTCTAAATAAGTGGGAGTGTTGGAAATAGAGTATTTAGGCCGTTGCAGTACGAATAGGCTAACCGAAAGTTTCGCTGAGGTTAAACGTTTTATCAATCTGTAAACAGGGAGCGCCCTGCTATATCGACGGCCTAGACCGCTCGTCTCTGTGTTTTGTCTCTCGAGTCGGACGGTTGCTTTTCGCACTTCGTCCGTGGTATCGACCGTGATCGGACGTGCGTAGTCACGCGTTTTCTTTTCATTTCTGTAACTATACGATTCATATAATAAATTCAGTAATTATACCACTATATTGGCGTGCTGACTTTATTGCTACAACAGTAGAAAATGCCAAAACCATAGTGCAAAATTTATTGTCACCAAAATCAAAGGAAAAATATATGATAACTTACAACAAATTTATGCAGTGGAAAGCTGAAAAAAAAAACGAAATCTATGTCTGAACATACACTATTGGCATATTTCAAGGAGCTGTCAAAATCTCAAAAGCCATCTACTATGTGGGGAACGTATGTAATAATAAATAAACGTTGCTTTTATCATAGGCGGGGGGAGGGGCTCCGCCCCTCCCCCCGCGCCCCCCTTCCCGCCTGCGCCCAGACTCGGGGGGGGGGGGCGAAGTCATTTCTCCCAACTTGGGGGGGCTTCGCCCCCCCTCGACCCCCGCAAGTCCTTCGTGTATCACTCACTCGTGCGGGTAAACGCACTACCCGCACTCGTGTAATATACGCACATTTCCACTCCCTTAACCCTCATCCCTACATGCACTTGTAATACAAAATAGTATGTGTTACACGTACGGAAGTTGGCTATTGGTCACGAGCGCGGGTAGGCGTGCGCCGAAGGCTCGTGCGCCTACCCGCGCTCGTGGCAATAGCCAACTTTCCGCACTTGTAACACAATATACTATTCCCAAACAGCTCGACGCGAACTGCACACTTGTTGCTTATCTGCACTTCGGCGTAGACATGTCGGTAACTGGTTAGGATAACATGTTTAACACGGCAGATAGCTACTTATCAGTCGCTCTCGCTGTTTGTCTTGCACCATAAAGTTATAAAGTCCAGACGATGCGCTATCACGGTGTATTATAAATTACGCAACTCGTGTCATTTATGAAAAAGAGAGAAAAGAACAAAAAGAGAAAAAAAAATAAGAAACGCGCATACTCTCCGCACGTTGGTCGTCTTATCGGCGCGATAAACTCCGAACGGCGGATCCGTCGTACCTTCCGACGGACTTTGAGTTCATGCGTAATTACTTAATCGCGGGGAAATTACAAGGGGAGCGCATAACGGCTCGACTATAACGTGTAGAATCATTTAGCGCTGTATACTAACACATGTACAGGATCCCTCTACCTTAACTTTATCAACGGTTTCCTTTTCGAGCCGATTTAAAGTCGACTTTTTTAAACTAAAGCGTCGAGTATAACTTAGAGTATAATTAAAATATTGGCTTGTTATTCTGTCATAAAAATCTAGTTATTTGCTCTTTAAATAACAGCGTCTTCCAGTACGCAGATTTCGAAGCGACAGGCAAATGCGTCCCTATCAATGGTCTTAATTCGACAGTCATTTCGGTGGGATAAGTAATTTCCCGGATTTTCGAGGATCCCCATCCGGCATCCCGGACGAGGCTAACTACCCTTTGTCTTCTGCGTTATAGAAGCACGGCGGCAACGAGTGGCCATTTTAACCCCTTTTCCTCGCGAGACATAAATAATGATCGTCGCTAATTTGGCTCCGGTGCAGCCCTTGGCCGGCAGCGAACGTAAACCGCGCAATTATAATGCCGCCACATTAGAATTTATTCCCACGCGGCAGCCGGCAGCCTCTCCTCCGTAACCTTTTTCTAAGCTTACGTACTTAATCCGACTGAAATATTTTTTCCCGCGGCTTCGCCGTCGGATATCGGCCTCGGATTTTCGTCGGAACTTAAACCATTTAATTAAGTCAGGACAACCGGATAGTACGTCGTTCGCTACGGAGACAAAAGAAAAAAAAGTCGGACAAGAGTGAAGCAAGAATTATTTAAAAGAACGCCAAGAACGGACGTTCTCCTCGCCGTTTAACCGATGACAAATCGCTAATAGTAATCCCTTTAATTGTGCAAAAATGTCACATTCTCCAAAAATAATTTTATTCAAAATTTCGAAAATCCGGAGAAATACTTAAATTATCACATTATACAAATCAGTCATTTAACTATTATTTGTTTAAAGCAGTTCTTACCTTCTTTTGTTGAATCTGCAAGTCGCGAGGCTGACGTAAGTATCGCAATATCCGACGCTCGAAATGGCTTGTTGCGCAAACGTCATCTGCAACAAATAAACCATTCGTTTTTTAATTTTTTTTTTCATTGCCACGTGTCGTTCAAAATGTAAAAGTATACGAGCCACCACGACGTGAAAATGTTTTTCGAGAACCGGATAGATCCGCGCGCGCACACAGCTGGCACGCAGATACAGCGATCTCCATTATGTCGAAATCCGGAATTTTACGCGGCCGAACGCAGCCCGAACTCGCACTACGCGCTCGCGCGAGGCTTCAGCATATTCACAATCAGCCAAACGCATACACACACACACACACGATAATGTATGTGTGTGTGCGCGCGCGCGCAAACGTACCGGCGCGCGGCTTTTCCGCATTGTATTCGGGAAACAAGTAATTGGATGCCGTGCAAGAGATTTGCGATATTTCTAGTGTGTAATGCGCGGCAATACGCGCAACGTTAAATCAAATCCAATTCGAGCTCTCGCGCGCCGTACGGCGCGGCATGGAGTGGCACTTGACAAACTCATTGGTCTGACAAATTGAATCATTCGCCGTTCAATTGCTTCGTGCGGATATACACACGCGTGGAGACAAGCGCTCGCGCGCGCGCGGGGTTTGGTGCGTGCGTGTGCGTTGCGTGGGTGGGTTGAATTGGTGGGTGCGCGTGCGGGTGCGGGTACGGATGCGGGACCGTCGAGTATCTGGTGTCCGCTGTTTGTTGCCACTCTATTGCATCGCCGTCAATGTGTCGAAACCACCCCTTCGTCCTTCCGCGTAATACGCTACCGTTGAATTAACTCGCGATCGAGCGTGCAACTTTGCAATTCACGTGTGAAAAGACGAACGGTTGTTTACGTCACTTTTCACCGCGTCATCTACTACGATAAAAGTACTTAATAAGATATTTGCAAAAAATTAGGATTTGTCTTCTTTTTTTCTTTCTTTCAAACTCTTCTTCTTTCACAAATGTCCTTATAATCTTTATATGCCCGTGGCATTTGCGTGTTCGAAACAGAATTTCTATTAATTTCAATCTGCACACGTTGACATCGTGAATCTATAGAGAATAATACATTTTATACAAATGCATATGTATGTATAGATACTTTATTATATACGTGATGCATAATTATATAGGTACGTATTTTACGTTCGTGGAACTAAACGCTACGGTGGACAACTAACCGCGTCCACGCATACGATACTCGCGATGGAAAATCCACAAAATATATACGCGCGCAAACGCATTACGACGCGAATGATCATCCCCATGGTCTCTTCGATCTTTGATGAGAGAAGAACTGCGGCGCACGGCCATTCGATCGCGGTGTAGCGTGTAATCCGAATCGATCCATCCGATATATACGAACATACGAACATGGAGAGACAAAGAGACAGAGAGGAAGAGAGGAAGAGAGAGAGGGAGAGAGAACGCGCGCGGAGCGAATGCAGAATGCAGGGCGGCCGCATACGTGGAGCTGGGAGGCGTCCCGCGTCGGCCGTGTGACGCGATCACACGGTGTGCGATGTGTGAAATGGAGCACGATCCCCCCTCCGGTAATTATAGGTATCCTATCCTCGCTATCTCGCCTGCCGGCGGCCGAATCGGCACGGCGCGGCGTGACGCGGCTCGGTGCGTCGGCCGTCGAGCACGAGCAGTGCATCGATGGCATGGTGCAGCGGCGCGACACAACCGCCAAGCTCCTGTCTCCCGGACTCGCACACAGTGAAGCACAGCGTCGATCCCCCGCGTGGCGATCCCCCGGATGCACCGCGTGCGTGAGCATCGTCCACCCATCGACTGCATCATCATCATTCCCGCCCTTCCTCTCCTCTTCCTGTCCCCGTCCGCCCTGGTCCCGTGCGCGTTATCCGCTGTCCCGCATGGACCACTGATCCTTCGTTTCGGTTTCGGAACGCGTACCTCCGACACATCGGGCACCATCCATCGATCTTTACGACCACGGCGCACGAATGCCGACGGGATTTTCGAGGGTGGAATTCGGTGCGAGTCCGTTTGTACGGTCGAAAGGGATTTTATTATCGGGCGCTATAACGTCGATTGGCAACTGTTTCGAAGATGTATACGATGACATTTGCGTTCGGTGGATATTCGTCGTAACGTTCAGCTTGGCCTTTTTATGATTTCGACATTTGGAAGGGTCATCAGCCGTTTTAGATGTACATATCGAGACAGGAATAGATATGGAACGAATAGTCCGAATAGAATAATAAATAATATCAATAAATTCAACAAATAAATTATAATTATAACTAATATAATCTCTATATTTTTCTCATAAAAAGTAAAATCTTCGATCTTCTGATTAACATAATACGAAACATGTTAACACATTTAAAACTATTTCGATTCAGTCGAAAAAATGTACGGCTAAATCTACATATAAATCCTAAATTTACTTATCTCTCGCGCATATAACAAGGCACCTCCAGTAGCAATTCTGTACATACATGTCGCCCGTCATTATATCGTTTTCGATTTGCGTTTTCGAGTTGCGTTCGCAAGCAACATATATGTTTACGATGGCAATATTAGACCGAGGCTGTAATCGGCATATCGTTAAACGGTATCAACGAAAATGGACGATGCGCCTTGATATGTATATCGGGCTGCGCGACGCGCGTAATGACAAGCGCAAAAGCACGTAACATCGGCGGTGCACGCTACACCGGATATCGCCTAGCTGGGCACACACGTGCGTCGGCGATGTTCCGAGACGGAACGATTTCGCAGCATCGAATTGCGCGGCGCCGGCTGCGCGTGCAATAGGCGCTTATTGCACAAATCACACGCATTATTGACTGCTATTGTACCTCTTCGGCCGATGAGCCCCGTCGCATTGTCCGCGCATATGCAATGCCCTTCCTCCGGAATAAACCGATAACTTTGCCTCTCGGAGATATTCAAATACAGCGGCAAGTTAATTCGATGGAATTAAAATATTTCAAGAAGTTTCATTTATCGTTTTATATTTTTTATATATTAGTTTCTTACAGACACGTATATTAGTTCCTAAAAGAGAATTCTATTTTAAAGATTAGTCATAGGAAAACTGATCGATTATCAAGATAACTTGTATACATCACTACAGAACTTCTGTCTATTTTAAAAGCCGAGACTCAGCCATCCTTTTAGTCTCGTAGAACAGAACTTTATACAAAGACGACACGACGCGCCGTTATAAATGTCAGATGGTAGCACTCGAGCGATCGGAGCAGCGCGAGAGACGTGTCATGCGAGTCGATCGTAAAACAGGCAGGAGGTATCGTCCAAGTAATAAATCTCCTTGCCCGGGGCCACTTCCTCGAAAGAAAACACGGTGGGAGGCAGGCAGACCGTCTGACTTGCAGGTCAAACGGTAGGATCGACGGCGTCGATGGATCGAGTGCCCTTTGAGTGCTCTCGTCTCGGCTTTGGAATATCTTCGAGGGGTCGAACGGGAGCCGTTCGAGGTCCGCAGGTCAGGCACTCCTGAACGGATTTAGGCAGGAAAAGCCTCGCGGCAGGCACTCCACACGGCCACAAATAGACGCGAGGCGTGCTGGCGCCAGTCTGTGAAATCGAAGGTCCTGGACGACTCGGAGGCCACCGAGACGAGTCTCTCGCTTTCTTCGTAGGGTGATCACCCTATACGTATACACAACTCCAAGTGTCTCCACAATACAGATGTTCCCGTATGTCACAAGGATTTTTCCGTAACCGCAACGGAAGTTTTCTCGAGACACCGGGCTATCTTACATCTGTTTAGAGACTCGTTGACAAGCTTTTCATAAGGGGAGATAGGTTTATATTCTGTGGTGGCATACACGTTGCGCGGAGGAATAACTCTTGTATACGCGTCCATAAATTAAACTTATTTACTTGAGCAATACTTTACAGTTATGCTTACACAGAGGAGATAACAACAATTTTGTATTTCCTTAAAAAAGTAAATCTTTTCGGCTTATATTATTATATAGGTATTCTACCTAATAAAGTATAATTGTGTCACAATTATCAACACATGTTAAAGTATCTTATCGCCATTACGTATAATCATACCTTCTTTTTATCTCCTCTTTTTTCTCTCTCGACTACTTTCTATATAATCTCAACAAGAATCTGTTCCATCACGTGAAGCGCAATACTAGGCACAGAGTAACGGGTTAAACAAACACCGCGTAATTTCAGGAACGTT
>JASTWR010002581.1:0-15159 GCA_030770355.1 Harpagoxenus sublaevis
TCAACTGATGCTCTAGGTAATATTTTAATCACGAGATTCATCATTATCTTTAAAGGCGCGGGGATTTGATCCTCCAGTACAGTTTTCATGTCGTACAGATTAACCACACCTTGCGCGCTGCCTGTAGCCACAAATTGACCGCTCGGGGACACGGCGAGCGATGCGCAAGATAAGCACCCATCATCTACAGCACGATTGATGCACGTGCGAGTATTCAGATCCCATATGTACATCTCGTTGCAGTCTACGGTTGAATAAGAAAAAAGATATTTATATACCATCCTTAAAAATCACGTTGGAAAGTGGTATACAGAAAATCGTACAAGTCTACTCCCTACCGTGTGTGATAAGCGTTTTACTGTCTGGTGTAAACGCCAATACCCTACATTTCGAATTCATCTTTAGTAAGCCGACAAGTTCTTTAGTGTAAAGCTGTGTAACAAATATATTTCGCCCAGTCTTCCGCACAAGGCTATTAATTTGCTATCAGGGGACACTTCGTAACGCTGGAAATATCGAAATATATACTGCAACCTTCAATCTACATAAATTGTTTCTGATACGACAGATCAGAAACAGAACTTCATGAATTTATCATAAAAATGTCTTCAAGAAATTACAATTATGTTGTAACATCAATATTTTGCCCCGAAGGATGAATTAAAATTCAGTTATTAAAAGGAATTAATAAAAAAGAAACAATTAAGATATCTATTACAAAATAGGGAATTATGTACAATAAATTATGTGTGCGATTGGAAGCATTTATGGAACTAACATCAACTGGAGTTATCGCATTTTGAGTTCAATAATCCAAAAGAGGGACATTAGCTAAATCAATCGTCGAGTCAGATCCATTATAATGTACCGTGTTATTGAGATGACGTTATCTACGAACTATTTTTATCACGAGTACGCGTTGAACGCAAGAGTATATCTCAAACTTGATGTTGCTCCTTTACAGAGAGATATTGCCAGGTATACTGTACTGTCCTTTTCTAGAATGTGCATCAACCGCTCTGACCGCAAAGTAATAATTGTTACCCTCGGAAAACTGTAACAAGAATATTGCTCTCACAGTATTGCGAATTCCAAACAACGCATGAGACACGTTTTATCCCTTTGACGAGTTATAACGTTGATGTTTCAATTTACCTGAGTCAAGGTACACGCCATAGGGAGCGGAAGTGCGCGCACATGACCCACTTTCTTCCACAGTGAAGTGGTAGGATTCACACCAGCGACTTCCCGATACGCGTACAATTGATAACTGGCGATATCCGCATATTTATCCGTTAGATTCATGCTCCAGGATAGCACTATGCCTATACGTTAAAGTTATATTAAAAATTTTGTAGCTTCAAAGTTGAATTTGAATTGTTTTTACAAAATAAAGACATTATCATATGGTTTACCATTCGATACTTTTGAAATCTTTAACGATGATGCGGGCAATGGAAGTTTCCAGCCAGGCGTCGATGCGTAACTTGGAATGTCTGGCAGTGGCGGATTTACTTGATTTTGTATTTTGCCATTTAGGACAATAGCCTGATGCGTTTGCGACTGAATCTGCTGTTGCGACTGCAAAATTTGTATAAATTAAATTAATGCGACGTTAAAGTTTTCCGATTTATATCGGCTATAAATAGTATCAGATTAGGTCTTGTGTTACTTACAGCAGTTAAATGTAATGTTATTAAAATTCAATGTTATGCATAGTTGCGGATAATCTGATCATAAACTATTTGAAACGTTACCTTAAGCTTAGGTGGAATGTATCCAATCTTTCCGATGCGAAACAAAGCAACTACTCCATTGATAGTAGCCAGTTGTAACAGATAGACGAGTCTCTTTTGACCCATTCGCAATCAAAACCCAGAACACCATCAGACAGATCGCTATCAAAGAAACATATACAATAAATTAGTAATTTTATTGAATAAGAAATCAATAAATAATGTTTCCACTTCTTCCGAGAAGCATATTTTGTAAAGCAGACTTGAGAAACGATCAACATGAAAGCAGAGCGAGTACTGTATTTATAAGCCTAAAAGATTGTGCGAATCAATCCTCCCTGCGGTGTCAATGTGACATGACACTAACCTCACTCACTTTGACGCGTGTGATGATGATGACTCGATCGATCTCTCTCGCGATTTATTTAGAGGATAAATAACCTCACTTTAACTCGTAAGAGACGAGATTATGCGAGCGAACAAGCGAGCGAAAGAGAGCGTGAGTTTATTATCACGCACGATATAGTTTACTTACGATAGTTTATCACACATTGCACGTTATCACTGCACGAATCCCGACTGAACGCACACATAAACATCGTATAAGCATCATAACCTCGACGCGGACGGAATATTTCTCGACGACGCGGACGTCTAAAACGGCCTATTATTTTTGTACAATTGACTCGCGAGTCCGGCTCGGCGAGTTTGATCTGCAAGCCGGACTTGAACGTTTTTCACTACACACACACTCCCGAATCGCGCAAAGCCCGAGTCGATCCAGCCGCGTAGGTAGGTTATCTCGCTCCGCGCTGTCATACACCGCCTGGCCGCGGGGCGCCGGAGGTGCGACTGCACTCAGTACACCAAGTGCACCGGCAGTGCAACTGCACTCAGTACACCAAGTGCACCGCTGGCGACACTTTGTTACTCTAAAATGGAAAATAGCGCTATTAACGTCAAGATTGTGAAAGTGACGCGCTACCTGTGGCGCCACGGCGCGCCGTGGCGAGAGTGTGAAAGTGACGATCTGGAGGACGACGATGACGTATCTGAATTGAAAATTTCACACTTTATCCTATGCATCGTAATATCTCCGCTCGTAGGGCACGTAGCGGAAAAATAAAAACATTTTTCTTATATAAATTTGGTCCAAGCTTTACGATAAGCCTAGTTAGAACTTGATCCGTTCACTGGTTATCCAGATCTAAAAATCTCGGGTACTCGCAACTCGTCGCGCCGCGTATATAGAGCCACGGCTGTCTCGCTCCGCGCGTACTTGGCGCGAGACACTACCGTGTCTCTTGATAAAATGAGATTTTCCCTGAATCATTGATGTATGTACTGCAATCCTGGAGAAGCATTTTCAATTCTGTCAATTTAATACGACGCTGCACGAGTAGAGATTTTTGTCGGTAAAACAGACGGGTGCAGGATCCCCTTAAGGGGATCCTGGAGCGACGGCCGTACTCCGACGATGTCGCGTTTTACCGACAAAATTCTATATCTGTCCTTGTATAGACAATGATAATAGACAAGGTTATAGGTTAGGTAAGTTAGGTTCATGTGAATAAAATGTTTGACAGGATGGATCTTTTTTATTAGAGACTTGTTCGTATTTTTATCGCTACCACAATGTTCATTATTCCTGTCCGAGTCCAGCTATGCTCTCGATTTATGCCGTTCACCTCGTAAAACTTTTATACGAGTGAATGTTTGTGAGTGAGCGTCTGTGTGTTGACAGCTCAATTAATATGATTATGTAATTTTACGCCTTTTTCGGTCTTTAATTAAGCATAGCTGGATTTGTTTTCGTGCGTACTTTATACCTGTCAAAGGATTTTTTAATCCGTAAAGCCAATTCGAAGATCCATCCTGTCAAAGAAAATGAACTGTAATGTCGGTATCCAGCATCCCCTTAAGAAGTATGATACGGTCCATTGGAGGTTTTTAACGCCTTTCCATTCAAAACTTATATTTGTTCCTTAAAAAAATTACTGAGAAAATGTAACAGGTTATTACAACAAATCGCAAGATTTGTATTCAAAACTGCGACGGATATGAAGCTATAAGCCACACTGTCTGCCATAAAGACAAATGTAATTAGAATCTTAAGGACGTTCTCCGGCTCCAGTTGTGCTCAACTTGAACGAATCATTATTCCTACATATATTTGTCCCTCTTGTTGAGAGAAATAAGATGAGAACCATTTAGCTGTTTCCCTCCTTTTTCTCTATTTTAAAGTTTTAAGAAACAGTTTTTTCTTATTTTAGTTATTTAATAATATATAGGTATTATTATCTAAATAATTAAAATAAGAAAACTACTCAAACTACTCATTTTTTATTTAATTATTTTTATTCCTTTTATTCTTTTTTGAAAGCTCTAACAAAATTTGATATAGATTTAGAAAATAATTATATTGCAATTAGATATATTTGGAAATGTAAAATAATATAATAAGTGTATATGTATACCTATATACTACGTACACACCTAATACACTATATTCATATAATAAACATACATATAAATACAATTACACTAGTCACTAGGCAACAAATTTTTACTTTCTTTTTGTGTCAACTTAATGACTATGTTAGTCGTATTTCTCGTGCCTAAAGATGACGGAAAATCATTGGATTTTTGCAAAAAAATTGTTTTTGTGACCAAGACATCGTATTTTTGAAATGTCAATATTTTTCCAGAATTGGAGATAAATTTGACTCTGGGTGTGCTTTGATTGACAGGTGAAAATATTTTTGGCTTTGGGGGGGTAGCCTGGACCTCCCTTGAACTGAGAAATATGTGGTAGGTGTGTCGAATAGAAAAATACATTTTTTATGGCCATATTTTTTAAAAAAATGAACGTTTTTTAATTTTATTGTTTATAAAAAGTGTTCTTTTTTTCTATTCGACACACCTACCACACATTTCTCAGTTCAGGGGAAGTCTAGGCAATCTTCTGAAGCCAAAAATATTTTTACCTGTTAATCAAATTACACCCAGAGTCTTTATCTTCAATCTTGGAAGAAATATTGCATTCTTTTAGGATTGTAGAAAAATTTGACTTTGGGTGTGCTTTGATTAACAATTAAAAATATTTTTGGCTTTGGGGGATTGCCTAGACCTCCTCTGAACTGAGAAATGTGTGGCATAGATGTGGCGAAGGAAAAAAACATTTTTATGGTCACATTTCTTTAAAATCAACGCTTTTTCATTTAATTGTTTATAAGAAATGTTTTTTTTTCTGTTCAACACACCTACTACACAGTTCTTTGTTTAGGGGATGTCTAGGCAACCTCCCAAAGCTAAAAATATTTTTACCTGGTAATCAAAGCACACCTAAAGTCAAATTTTTCTCTAGTTTTGGAAAAATGCATTATTTCTTCCAAAATTGAAGATAAATTTGACTCTGGGTATACTTTGATTAACAGGTAAAAATTTTTTTGGCTTTGGGGGGTTGCCTAGACTTCCCCTGAACTGAGAAATGTATGATAAATGTGTCGAATAAAAGAAACATATTTTATGAACAATTAAATCAAAAAACGTTAATTCTTTTAAAAAATATGGCCATAAAACATGTTTTTTTTTCTATTCGACACACCTACCACATATTCTCAGTTCAAGGTAGGTATAGGCTACCCCTCCTCAAATTTAGCTCCAATCCTGGAAAAATATTAAATTTTTAAAAATACAATGTCTTGGTCACAAAAGCAATCTTTTTGCAAAAATCCAATGATTTTCCGTCATCTTTAGGCACAAGAAATACGACTAACATAGTTATTAAGTTGACACAAAAATCGGGGGGGGGGGGTCCCGTTTGCCTACAATCCTGATTGCCAACAGCTTCGTTTGCCCACGACATTTTGCCTACTGATTCGTTTGCTGACATTCCCTACAAGCATTTTTGCGCACATGTAATAGTTAAAAATACGAAAGTACGTTTGCGCACATGGCCAAACACATTGGACACATAACTTTATTGCACACAAGCAGATTGCACACATGACGTTATTGCGCACATGCACATTGCACACATGAATTATTGCGCACATACACGTTATATTGCACACAATGTCGCAGGCTTATTGTAAAATCAGCTTTTTTGCAAAAAGGCTAGCCTTTTTGCGAAATTTCGGCCTTTTGCAAAAGCATTTAATCGTTTTTTTAATAAGACTAACGCATTTTAGACTCTTTGCAAAGTGCCTAGCCTAGCACCAGCCCATGTGTGCCAAAAAGCCTGAAGTGCGTTCAGTCTTATTGGGAAACGATCAGTGCTTCGCAAAAGGCCGGTCTTATTGGGAAACAATCAGTGCTTCGCAAAAGGCCGGCCTTTCGCACAGAGGCTAGTCTTTTTGCAAAAGGGCTGATTTTGCAGGAAGCCTGCGACATATGTGTGCAATATAACGTGTATGTGCGCAATAAAGTCATGTGTGCAATGTGTTTAGCCATGTGCGCAAATGTACGTTCGTATTCTTAACTATTACATGTGCGCAATAATGTTTGTAGGCAATCGCACTGTAGGCAATCGGGAATGTCGGCAAACAAAGCTGTAGGCAAAATGTTATGGGGAAACGAAGCTGTTGGCAATCAGGATTGTAGGCAAACGGAGCCCCCCCCCCCAAATCGTGTTACACGTTATTTAATTATTTTATAAATATAATTAATTATTTTATAAAAAATAAAAAATGTTATAAAAAATATAAGATAAAATCTAAAAAATATACAATAATTACTTATTAACAATTTATTCTGTTAGATAAAAGAATAACGCAATAATAAAAAAATTTTTTAATTTGACTGACATATTTTAAATTTTATGTATGTACATAATATACCATAACAGAAGTACAATTTGTTACTAGAATATTCTCTGTATAATACGATTTGTTAGTTATAATCTTTTTCTACAAGGACTGCGTTCTAGTATTCATTGTTAGTACTAAAAATCTATAGTTTACGTCACGTAAACATGCAGAGAAAAATGTCAAAACTAGCAATATAAATAAAAGCAAGTTAAACTTAAATTATATAATCGTTACACTCTAATAATTATAAATATAATATTATAATGCATTTTAGCATATATGCTACAAAAGTAAGGATTATTATTCTCCATATTTTTTATCTTTTTTCAGGGAGAAAAAATATGACATCCCATAATCAACCTTTATATTGCGAGAGTTGTAATCGGCATCCCTATGTCGGCAGAATATCCGTAGGAGAAGAAGATAGTGTTGACTTCATCTATCAATTTGTGAAGAAGAGATTTGTTAGGGAGCACAATAATCTTAGTATATTTTGCACTGCCTCTGACATAATTGGGCCACCCAAATTTCCAAATTATGGACAAATTCATTTACCGCTTCTTCTTGAAATTGAAGGTATATCACGGGTATGTGTTAATTTCTTGATATTATTTTCTGGTAAAATACTTTTCATATAAAAGATTCGTAAAAACATATATAAATATATGTAATTAATAATTAAAGGAAACGCCAAATTTGGTCGGGACTGGATATTGGTTGTCCAATAAATTCGTGAATTTTTTAAGTACAAATCATCACTCTAGTAAAGTCCGTAAGTAACGGCGCGTGGTTTACTAGAGTGATGATTTGTACTTAAAAAATTCACGAATTTATTGGACAACCAATATCCAGTCCCGACCGAATTTGGCGTTTCCTTTAATTATTGATTATTATCATATATACGGTCGTACTTTAAAATTTGCTTATAAATATATATAATTATAGGTGTATCAAATATGTCTATTCATGTTTTTTCTCTTCTATAATTTCCTGTTCGTATCTATATATATATAACAAGAAAAAGAATAAGAAGAAGAATCTAAGAATGATTAAATAATAGCTTAGCGGGCGGGAAAGTATCACTTTCTTCCCAGGGAAGGAAAGTAAGTCCTGGCGTGAAATTGAGCACTTTCGCCTTGCTCTACAGGCATGGATAATCGGACTTTCTGTGGAAGTGTTGTGAAGAAATTATTTTCGCATTGCATTTTTTATAAAAAGTGAAGTTTGAGAGGTAATGAAAAAAAATTTACCCATATAACATAATGTAACAGTTTTGTTATATATAATTACGTATGGGCAAATTTCTCTCATTACCTCAAACTTTAATCTTTATAAAAAATGCAATGCAAAAATAATCTTTTTAATCATTTATAAACTCTTCTTTCTATATATTTTTTATATATTTTTATATAAAATTTTTTACCGGGTTTTATTTGTTATTGTCCCGTAGAAAGTACCTAACTTACAATCTTACAAAAGTTTATAACATTTGACACTTTTTGTGACTTTTTAATACAGAGGGAAAACTTTGTTCACGATATCTCAACTTCTCCATGGAAAAACGGAGATCCTACGAGACTGATTAATTTTATAAATTTTCAATATCAAACGATCACAAATAATTATATTGGTATGTAATATTTAAATTGATAAATAAGATATTTTTAAAGATGTTTTTTTTTTAGAAAAGAGTATAATTATATTTTCTATTTTAAAGATATAGAGTTTCATGAAGCTGTGTATCCAATCAGAGTCTCTATTTACGAAATATATACTCCTGGAAGCGTAATTCAAATTTGGGTTCAAGATTCTAAAAATCAGTGGCATCGGTTGTGGGATGAATCGTCTCAGATCCATCCAGTACCTTTGACATCAAGATTATTTTCTCCACCCTTATCGCCGTGTGACTTTAAAACCAAAATGCTCAGACTAGTATTTAAGAGCAGCTCACCTGGGTCTTACACAAAGCTAGATGCTGTGATGCTTATTGGAACATCAGATTTGATCTATTCAAGAAATTCTGACGAGTGTTTAACTAATCTGTTAAGAAAAATTAACTGCATGTACTCTTCATCTCTATATCATGTCGATGATAATTTAACAGCAGATTTGAAAAATGCACAACTGGATATAGTTCATCTGCAAGAGAACTTTTCCAAATATTGCTTTATTTGTAAAAGGTATTATAATTGTTGACATTAAGTAATATTCAATATGTTTTTATTCTATTAATAATGAAAATAAATTTGTTTTGATGTTACTGCAGCGATACAGGGACTTCTCGAGAAGTAATCCCTTGTTATGTGCAACTAGGGACTACTTTGGACAGACCTAGTTTTGGACAGAGATACTTGCATCGTATTTTATTAAAAAGTCATTCAAATTGTTCCAAGCGTATAAAACTCTCTTCGGACGAATCCAAGGAGCTGTCACATTACACTTTGTCGGCGCTTCCTGTAAAGTATTCTAAGAAGTCACTTTCTTGTAATAATATTTATTATAATATAATCTCATGTATTAAAATTTTATATTTTATCTTTGCAGGATGAAATATTGCTAAAAATATTAAAATACTTGGATGTTATGACGTTATGCCGCATGAATCAAGTAAATAAGCGCTTCAATAATTTAACACGGGACTTTGAACTCTATACACGTTTGAACATACGACGTGAATTATCTCGTACACGCGATATATTTTCTTACTTTACGTATAGTTGTAAATATTTGAAGCGGTTAGATCTTACACATAGCTTATTTTGTATTAAGGATTTTGTACCATTTCTTGATAATTGCGGCAGGCGTTTAACGCACTTAAGATTACCTGACACATTGGATAATATTGCATTACTAAATATTTCTAAGATATGCAAAAATTTGAAAGGTACATGTAAATAAATAAAATATATAATTGTCAAGATTGGTAAATTGCATATAATTAATACATATTTTTTTTAGAATTGGATCTAAGCTGGTGTGCACTCATAGATGACAAAGGATTTTCGTATCTTGAGGAGCTGAACAGTTTGGAAAATTTAAACTTTAAGTATACAAGTATACAAACTCACCGTCTTTGCAAAATATTACAAAAAAATCAACGGATGCGTGAATTACATTTGGCACCTAAATATAATAGACCTAATATAATAGACCTAGACGTAGTTGCGGTAGAGTTGGGAAGAGCGTGTCCGGACTTTGAAGCAATAAATTTAAGGAGAACTGCATATTTTACATTGCAGGGTATTAATTCCCTCGCTGATTGTAAGAATTTACGAAAAGTGATTTATTATGCAGGGTGAGTGTGTGCTTTTTAATTTTCTTGTAAAATACATATGTTATTGTATTTGGCGCATCGCCTGGTATAAAATTGCATATAGCTTTCTAGTAGTGAATTTCGCTCTTTAGTTCGATTCTATATCACATTATAGTTGCATGGTTAAACTCGCTTGCATTCTTAGTATCAATTAGCATAGATTTAGCTTAGATTTAAAGCTCAGACACAATGCGAAAAATATGGAACAAGAAATAGATATTAATAGTCGCATCCTTTTTCAATGCACGTCTATTGAAAAAGGATGCGACTATGAATTCTATTCCTTGTTACTTATTCGTCGCATTGTGTCTGAGCCTTTAGTTTCTATTATTTACGCGAGACATCGGTGGATCGCGATCGATACTGATGATATCACGTGCTACTCACTAATCGGTGCTGCCATTGTTCATCCATCGACGCGGGAATTTGTCGAATAGGGAGCAGAATAGCAGATTATTCGCTATGCGTTGCAGGATCGCTCAATCGCTCCCGCACTCACTGTCTAGTTTTCGTCGAGCACACATCGAAACTTATCGTCAAATTGTCCCTGAGAATAAATTGAAAAGTCTCGCCGTCTACTACACATATCGCGAACTCTCATCTCGGACGAGTGCACGAATCCTCTCTGCCTGCCTGGCCTTAAGGCTTGCTTTGCTTTCTGCCTTTGCTTGCTGCCTGCTGGTCTTTGGTTTCCTTGCCTTTTCTTGCTGCCTGCCTTTGCTGCTTGCTACCTGGTTGCGCAGACCTAGAAGGAATCACCAGGACTTGCATCGAGAAGACGAGGCATATGTCGGGCGATGAGTTTCGCTTTTTGCATGCTTTACACGCCGCAACATTCGCTTTTCTCGCATTGAGGGAGACCGCGATACTCTCCCTCTGGTCTTTTGAGCTAATTAGATATACTAATCTTTCGCCTCCGGAGAATTTTATACACCTCCGATCAGTGAGTATTCCTTATCAAAACTTGTGTTTGCTTCTCTTGCATTTTGAAAAAACTAACGTAATTTCTTTTTGCGATTAAAGTATACTATGTAATAATTATATGATTTTCGTTACAGATTCGACCAATCTGTTGATCTTTTGAGCCGATTGTTTTCTTCCTGTCAACGCCAACGCCTGGAAGTAGTTTATTTGTGCAATATTAAACTCACAGATCGCATTTTGGAATTACTAACGCAGTGCAAAAACTTGGAACGGTTATATTTTTCTTCCGTGTATAATGAAATTTGTACAGATGATGAATATTCCGTTATTATAGAACATTGTCCTAAATTGCAAGAATTTCATCTTATACACTGCAAAATTAGCGATTACTTAGTTAATCTATGGAAGCGAAAATATCCGCATGTGTCAGTCTATACATTCGATTGAATACTTATAATTTAAATTGTTTTTATTTACTATTTTGAAATATATATATATATATATTTATACATATATATTTATATAAATTAACTTTCTAAAAATTATCTGGTGAAATAGGTTGTACAAGAACTTAATACCTAATAAAAACAAAATATTTTTATATTTATTTATACGAGTAATTTTGTTATTTTTAAATAGTTTAATTTTTCTTCTCTTTTATTCTTTTTTAGGCGATGGTGTAATTTTGTTGTTTGGAATAGTTGTTCGGTGAAATATATTCAAATTATATAGGTACCTACCTATTATATAATAGATATATGCGATATAGAAATCCATACAAAAGGATTAATAACTTGTGATGAGATATATACAATATTAAATAATTATTCTGTGTATACGTTTAAAAAAGAATCATTGCAACAATCATACTGTTATCTAAACCATGTGTTATTCATATCACAAGACGTTAAAATAAGAAAAGATTTATATATCAATATGCACTGTATGAAATATATCAAGAGCCTTGTCACTGAAGTACAACAATATATTATTTATAATTTCTATGTTCATTACTTTCATCTCTAAAGATAAAAAAAGACATTACGGACTATACGAACGTGTCATCAACTATAAGATTCTAAAACGATTTCGATGTCAAATGAGAAAAAATAAAGATAATGTAAAAAGTCACTCTATTCTCCGTTATTGTTATTCCAGGTAGATGAATCCTATGCAGCGTACATAATCCTAACTGCAAACCTCCTAGCATTAACATTTGCTTGTGCAAGACTTCATAAAACATTTCTATGTGTTCATAATCAAGAGATATGTTAACTCTGTCATCTCGAGCTTCGCTAATGCTGCAAATTAATAAATAGCGGTATAAAATACGTGCTACAAACAATTATACTGGCTATTTTTGTATAATTCTAAACGTTAACATTCGTACGCTGATAATATCTTTCTCAGGTCTGGAGTGTAAAATTTAACTGTAATGGTATCTGTAACCGGTAATTCTGGCACTGTGTATTTCATTTGAATTTCACCAGAAAGTATCGGTTGGTCCTCTTTGCCAGTTGCCATAATTATAATTGGAATCAGCCAGCTTAAGTCGTCCTCGTTAGCTGGTAGTGCAATTACCAAGCAATCAAACATACGACCAGTAATAGCGTGCACTGCGTCCATACAGCTGCGAGTGCCACGACATAGCAAAAGGGGCAATCTTATGGAATTCTGTATATTTGATTCAGTCTGTGTT
This sequence comes from Harpagoxenus sublaevis, assembly GCA_030770355.1. Classification (NCBI taxonomy): domain Eukaryota; kingdom Metazoa; phylum Arthropoda; class Insecta; order Hymenoptera; family Formicidae; genus Harpagoxenus; species Harpagoxenus sublaevis. The sequence continues at coordinate 12,484 of JASTWR010002581.1, forward strand.
ATCCTCCAGAATAATAATATCCCTTCATAAATAGGTTTCTCGACATCTTTCTCACGACCATTGGTCTTACAAGGGAAGGGCCACATGTGTTGTTGCGCAAATAAAATTCTAATCTAGTGCATTCAAAATGACGTAACAAAATATGGTTACCACTAAATTTTAAGGTAAAGGATATAGGTAATATTTTATTTATCTAGCGGGCTAGATATATATTTTATTCATCTAGCCCGCTAGATAAATAAAATATTACCTACCTATATCCTTTATCTGATTAATACAATGTTGTATATTATTCTAATACATATCCTTACGTAATACATAATTCTATTACATAATACATATATGTAAAATAAACCTTTGTCTTATAAAAATCCATGTCTTTCGTTTGTTTTCCATTGTACTTCCAATCTTTGAAGACCTGCACCTTCTGCTATAATAGTCCATAGCACCTTAAAATTTAGTGGTAACCATATTTTGTTACGTCATTTTGAATGCACTAGATTAGAATTTTATTTGCGCGACAACACATGTGGCCCTTCCCTTGTTAGCTATAACTTCAATCTAAAATATATTTTAAGCAAACTTAAAACTTTGTTGCATTTCTAATGTACATGTTCGAATAAGAACATTGAATCGTTTACAGTAGAGGGGATACACCGGTTCGAACCCAACCTAGGGCGAGGGGGGTAGAGGGGAAGGGGGGTTCCTCGGCGCGGGGTACTCCATGCCCGGTGGGCGAGGGGTCCGCGGGGGCAAGGGAGGGGGCCAAATGTGGGCGAGGGGGGTAGAGGGGAAGGGGGTTCCGCAGCGCGGGGTACTCCGTGCCCGGTAGGCGAGGGGTCCGCGGGGCGAGGGAGGGGGAATGCTGGGCGAGGGGTCCGCGGGGAGTGGTGGGGAATGCTGGGCGAGGGGTCCGCGGGGAGAGGGGAACCGCATTTTATGACATCGCGGCGGCCCGCGGGAGAGGGGAAACCGCGCTATGGGTCGCGAGGATGAGGACGCGGAGGCCCGCGGTAAGGAGGGTCCGCGTAATTATTACTCGCGTGCGTCTTCTCGCTCTCGCCCCCACTCGCGACGGCTGCAGATCATCACCGCGCGCTTGCATATCACGTTCTCTCTCTCTCCCCACTTACCTCTTCGAGGTCTCTCTTATACTCACCCAATCTTCTTTCTCGCGTTCAGAGGTGTGTATTCTCTTCGCGTTCACATATCTCTTAGCGCTCTCTCCATCAGTATTTTTTTTAAAATTATTTTAATTTAATTTAATTTAATTTAATATTTTGAAGATAATTTAATACTCCAGCAGAAATGAAATTATTTTAAACCGACTTTAGTACTTTAGATAATGCAATATTTTTTTAAATATTTTAATAATATTTATTTTAGAACTAATCTTATAAAATAGATAGCGCAATTTAAGGAATTGGAATAGGGAGAGGCTGAAGAATAATAAATTCACTTTTTTAAAATCATATTATACATTTATTAAGTTTTTAAAATTTATAACACCTAATTATAAAAAGCTGATGATGCAGCGCAATTTGGAATTGGAATAGGGAGAGGTGGAAAAATAATAAATTTACTTTTTACTATAATATATACATTTAATTTTGAAAAAGTTATACATAATACCTCACGTACGGTAATATTATTTTTAAAACATACAACGTAGAACACTCATCCATACTCTCTCAACTTTGCGTAGACTGGCGTAGACTTCAGCGCATTGACAATACAGGTTATGAAATAAATTTTATTAAGAAATTGTGAACAACCATATGCGCGCCTGCACAAAATAGGAAACCCGTCATACTGACCTGTATGTCTCTGCAACACCCTGCTACATACGTACACTGACCTTATTCATTGCAACACCTGTACATACGTTATACATCTACATACATACATACATACATACATACATACATACATACATCCATACATACATACATACATACATACATACATACATACATACATACATACATACATATATACATGCATACATACATACATACATACATACACACGTAAAGAAAATGTAATTGCATCTTCACATAGGACACATCTAATAACTATGTGGGGAAAAGGGAAAAGAAAATAAAACATTTTAACGTTTATATAATTTATTTCTGAACCTTCATACGAGATACGATCTATGGACAATGGTTCCATGCAAACGTATGTGTTTGATGAAATCATCGCGACATTGATATGAGTATCATGCCAATGACTCTGCATGCATAATCTCAAATTGAAACTGTATCTAAAACGAACTTTGTCGTCTTGCATGTCCACTGATCATACGTACGTACATACGTACGTACATACATACGTACATACATACATACGTACATACATACATACATACGTACGTACGTACATACGTTCATACATCATACGTACGTACATCATACATACATACATACATAATACATACATACACGTACATACATACATACATAACATACATTACATACATTACATACATACATACATACATACATACATACATACATACATGACAGACATACATACAGACACACAGAATACAGACAGACAGACAGAATACAGACATGACATACAAGACAGACACAGCAGACATTACATACATACATACATACATACTAAATACCATACATACAGACAGACATCAATACATACATACATACATAC
>JASTWR010002582.1:0-15154 GCA_030770355.1 Harpagoxenus sublaevis
ACTAAATACAATTATTTTAGTATCTAAATACTAAAATAATGTATTGATAAAGGTTTGGTTTGTCTATTCGAGAAGAATAAGTTATAATTATATGACATGTGATATATATGACGCAGTTATATATAAACTTTTTTTATCTGTATATATAATTATATAATTAATTATACAATATATGACCATATATGATTTATTGAGACACACACACACACAAAATTCATATGATGCTTTTTAATTCAGATATATATTTAATATTGTAAATCTCTCTTAATTGTTTGTGTAGGATTTTTCTCTTCTAGTTTTTTTTTATTTGCGTTTTGATATTGAACGTTATGATTATTCTTAATACTTAATTTGCTATTATTATATTATTGTATTTATATTCGTCAAGACCAGAAATCCATATACGCGAGCTTCATACGTGGTGTTGGTTCGTTATAAAGATCATAATAAGTGCTGAAAATTTTTCAATATTTTGCGATGTATAAAACAATCTTGATCATTTCTCGTATGATCATATATGATTTATTGAGTTGAGACACGCACAAAATTCATATAGTGTTTTTTTATCTCAGATATATATTGTAAATCTTGCTTAATTGTTTGTGTAGGATTTTTCTCTTCTAGCTTTTTTCCATTTGCGTTTTGATATTGAACGTTATGATTCTTTTTCTTTATGATTTATGTAAAATGGGAAAGATTAGATGCTAAAATAATTGTATGGATAAAGGTTTGGTTTGTCTATTTCAGAAGAATAAGTTATAATTATGTAATATAATATATAACATATATGACGCAGTTATACATAAACTTTATCTGTATATATAATATGATTAACCCTCAGTACCCTACTTCAAAATAGCCCCTATCCTTTTTTGCTTGTATCTTGGATTGTAATGCATTAATTTTAATTAATTTTTGTTATATCAAAATAGTTTAAAAATTGAGAAAAAAGAATATTTGGATAAAAAATTCGACTCAGTACACCTACTTCAAAATAGCCCCTATCCTTTTTTGCTTTTATCTTGGATTGTAATGCATCAATTTTAATTAATTTTTATTATATCAAAATAGTTTAAAAATTGTGAAAGAAGAATATTTGGATAAAAAATTCGAAAAAGTTGTAACACAAAAGATATTTTGCAACTTTTAAAATTGGCCTGTGTTACGCTAACTTAGTAGGTATACTGAGGGTTAATTATATATGATCATATATGATTTATTGAGACACACACACACAAAATTAAAATAATGCTTTTTAACTTAGATATATATTTATAATTGTAAATCCTAATTGTTTGTGTAGGATTTTTCTCTTGTGGTATTTTTTAATTTGCGTTTTGATATTGAACGTTATGATTATTGAATATCTTAATTTGCTATTATTATATTATTGTATTTATATTTGTCAAGACCAGAAATCCATATACTCGAGAAGTTCTTCATACGTGGTGTTGTTCGTTATAAAGATCATAATAAGTGTTGGAAATTTTTCAATATTTTGAGATGTACAAAACAATCTTGATTATTTCTCGTAAATGCTTGATTAATTTTTTATTAAAAAAAACTTATTTTCTCTTAAAGATGATATATTATTGATATAGCAACAGTGATTTGTAGTTTATTTTTATTGTGTTTTATTATGCCTGCATCAAACTGATTTGTTTCAATTGTGTGATGCATTCCTTTGCGTTTTCACATATGTTTTCTGCTTTATTATGAATATTTTATTATAGTAATGAAATTATTATATGTATTTTTTTCCTTTGCTTTGTTGTTTGATCTAGATTGTTTTGTCAAGTAAACGGAAATTTAAAAGAAGAGCAGAGCGATTAATAACCAAAAGATGTAGACAGGAAAAAGAAGAACAATTAGTGAGGTCTAAAATTATGTCCAAAGTTATGTCCATAAGAAATAGCAGCAATTACAATAGTAGTAGCGTTTCTTCACTTGCTGATACCATTATTCCTATTGTATCCTCTGATGAGGCTGATGATTCTTTTGATCTGAGAAACGGTCAACATGCTCAAGTAAATGAAGAAAATAGCAGTGAAGAGCTTGCTCAAGCAGATATTCCACAGTTTTATTTAAATGAAGTAAACCGCAATAGTGATAGTGAAGGAGAAGTTCACTTTGAAGATGAAAGACTTAGTAGGCAATCTGGCAATGAAAATGATAGCGACAGTACAGCTGAAGAAAATGACAGAGTGCTGCAGTTTGATAATAATGTTGCAAGAGAACAATTTATTCTTAAAACACTTAAGGAATGAGCAAGAGCACCTGGTGTTCTTTCAATGTCAAAGTTAGATGATTTACTTCAGAGACTGTTCCGTGGATTTCCTAATTTGCCAAGAAGTTATAAAACTCTATTGGGTAACCCCAACGTTAATATTGATGACTTTGATGAGAGTCAGTTTTGGTACAGAGGTATCAAGGAAAATCTAGACTCTTATTTACTACATGAGTATTTGAGACTAAATGAAGAAATTCAAATTGATATTAATGTTGATGGTTTGCCTTTATTTAGAAAGTCTAAAAAGAAGTTTTGGCCTATACTTGGCAAACTTGTAGGTACTAAAAATGAGCCATTTATTATTGGTATTTATTTTGGAAAACATGATCCAGACGATGTTGAACAGTTTTTATTAGATTTTATCAATGAAGCAGATGGACTTCTTAATAATGGTTATCTACGAGATGATAGAACATATCCCTTTTCCATTAGGCATTATATTTTAGATGCACCTGCCAGATCGTTTGTTAAACGTTGCATAGGACATTGTGGTTATGCATCCTGCGAAAAATGCACTGTATGGGGAATTCGAGCAAATAACAGAACTGTTTACCTTGATCTTAATGCACCTCTACGCACTGATGAGTCATTTTGTAATCAGGAGCAACCATATCATCATAGAGGAGTTTCACCACTGTTGAGATTAAGAGCTGGACTTGTGTCTCAGTTTCGATTGGATTCTATGCATCTTGTATACGAAGGAGTTTTTAAAAGGCTGTTGGAAGCTTTGATTTATTGGCCAGGATCTTGGAAACTTCATTTGACTGTTTTCCAAAAAATTTGTACTACTCTTAAGCAGATTAAAAGTTCATGTCCACGAGATTTCAACCGTCCCCCCAGAAGTTTAGAAGAATTAAGCTTTTTCAAGGCTACAGAATTCAGACGCTTATGCATGTATGATGGTGTATGGGTGTTTAAAGAAATTCCTAAAAATCTATACAAACATTACTTGCTTCTCCATTGTGGCATTTATATTTTAGCTAGTCCTCTTCATCATCAAACTTTAAATAATTTTGCCAACAAATTGCTAAGAACATTTATTGAGTATGCTGCTGCAGTATTTGGAGACAAGTTTGTTGTATATAATGTCCACTCTCTGAGTCATCTTGCGGATGAATGTGCTACTCATGGTACTTTAGATTCCTTTAGTGCTTTCCAATTCGAGAATAAATTAAAGTCTATCAAGGAGACACTGCGATCTGGTTTTAGACCTTTGGAACAAGTAGCAAAGCGTGAAATGCAGAGAGGAAAGAAAGTGGTGTATTTGCAATCTGCAAGAAATAAAGTTTTACTTTCGAAGAAACATGTTGATCCAGACGAGGGTTTACAAGTATTACAATATCGTCGCATCATAGTAAACGATGTTCTTTTAACAGCCAATAAAGCAAACAACTGTGTAAAAACTACCAGAAACCAAATTATTTTATTGAAAAATATCATTAATAGACATAATGAAGTTTACATTGTGGGGAATATGTTTAACCACAAGGAAGATTTCTACACTTATCCTGTTAATTCATCAGAATCGGGAATATTTAAAGTATCCGATTTAGAACAAAATAAAACTGTGATCAATATTAAATCTATTGCAGCAAAGTGTTGGTTAATCCCAATTGAAAGGGATAACAAAGCTTTTTTGTGTGTACCATTACTGCACACTATTCCTTTTTATAAGTAGTGCTTATTTGTCACTTAAGAAATATCATGCTGTCTGCAGTGTCATAAATCCAATCCACATACTGTATTATTTTATAGTAGATTATTCTCTCCATGACATATGCAATTATAATATCGTCGTTATCAACAATCTACGAACCAATCATATCTGTTTTGAAACTCATTTAATAGATAGTTGCTTCTTTTCATTTTTTTTAGTAAGTTGTTTTATATTTGCATTTTTCTTGGTTTTTGTAGTATATTTACACTTATTAGTTATAATTCCAAAAATAATTTATTTCTAGTTTGTTGTTGTAAAATTCCTAAGGAATAATAAAGACAGTGAAAATGATGAAGTTGAGTATGAAGTAGGACGCACTAAATGGTTAGTTGGCTTCAATAGTAATAATGATGATTATATGAATAAAGAGTCAATGATATTATGGCCTCCGAAATCAACCATGGTTACAAATGCTGTAAAAATGGACAAAAAACCAGATTCATCATGGATTTTAGAGCAAGTGCAAGTTAAGAAATTATACAGTATGTTTGAATTTCTCCCATTTAATTTTTTCTTGTCTTATTATTATTGTTGCTAAATTACATCTTAGTGGAAGATATTTATCTCACAGGTGATGTTTTATCTGCTCGTAATGCAGCCAAAGGATATGAGGCATCGTCTACCTATGAAACTGAGCGTGAATTTGGTAGAGGTTGTCGACAGAAGAAAAGAAAAGAGAATTTCTCAAATAACGAATCTCAGAAGAACAAATATCGCAGGATCCAGCCTATTGCAAACTCAAGTACAGAAGATGAAGATGATTGTCCATCTTTCAACTTGGAGGAAAGAACTGTTGAATCTCCACCTCCAGTCCAATTTTCTAAGTCAGAGTCTTCAAAATCAACCAGATATAGAGCTAATAAAGATGAGAAACTTGTGGAAAAAGTTAAATTAAAGATGGCAGTGCACTTGAAACAGAAGGAATATTCAAATAAAAAATCTCTAAATAAGCTCAACTTAAAGAAGTCTAAACAAGATCCTTTTGAAACTGAAATACAACAAACAAATTTAACAAACTTTGATGAAGAAATACAACAAACAAACTTACCAAACTCTGATGAAGATTATGAATCACAATTATGCGAATCTTCTGAAATATTTGAGAGGCAAGATAATGATGTTGAGAAAGAAAAATTATGGTCTTTTAGCTCTCCTACATCATTTTCTGGTAACAGTCAAATTTTGGAACTGGACAGTCCTGGAATTTCTTGCTCTCAAGCATCACTGTTTAGGAAGCAACTTGAAAGTCCTACTTGCAATTCTCAGTCACTGTTGAGCAGTCTACATAAAAGTTCTGTAAAATCATCTTCCCGTCAGTTATCACTGATTAATCAGCTTAAAAATCCTATGAAGTCTTGTAGCTCTTAGCTATCATTGTCTAACAGTCAAACAAATTCTACAAAATCTATTAAATCTCAATTGTCGCAGTTCAACAATCATAAAAGTCCTGAGAAGTCTCCTAGACGTAAATTATTTTTGTCTCCAACGAAATCTGTTAGTGATAAAGGTGAGTTGTTAAAAATTTATTTTTCCTACTTTTTCTTATAGATTGATATGTGCTGTTATCAAATTTTTAATTTTATTTAAATTTAATTAATACGTTAATTTTTATTTTATTAAATAAATACTTTAAATTATGGTGACAAAATAATTATATATTGTACATAGATTTAATGATATGAATAATATTAAAAAATGTTTTTACTAACAAGACAGCAAAATCAGATAATCAATTATGATCAGTTTATTATTTTTCTTTTTCTACAGAATCTTTTTCTTCGTCAAATAATACAGCTCTTCTACACCTCTTATTAAAAGAAATTAAAGAAATGAAGAAGAAGGCGGCAGTTGAGAGACAGGAAATAAATTTGAAATTAGACAATATTATGACCTTTCAGTGTAAGCTTTCACGTTCTGTCCTTCCAAATCAAGAAAAGGATATCCGTCCTGATAATATGCCATCATATCCTTTAAAAAGTGATGAAGAAATGAAACTTTCTGAGGAATACCTTAGGACAAATGAAAATTTCCGCATTGTAGTAAATATTTTTCTATCTTGCTTTACTTTTTTGTTTTAGTCTTGACTTTAACAGTAGCTGATTTCAGCAGAAAAATTGTAGTCAATTTAAATCTAAAAGTATAATCTATGCAATCAGCACAAGACTTATTAAGCTGTTTTTTCTGCTGTCAGTGATGTCTTTCTTTCATGTTTGTTAGGTACATTATTTTGTACAACTGAAAGTTAAAGCCAAAAAGGACGTTAAAGTGAAAGACAAAGAAGTATTGTATGCAGTTATGGCTGCAGCTATTACTAATTCTCTGGCATGTAAATACAATTTTCGAGGCGATGGCAACCAAAAGAAACCCTTTTGCAAATTATTATTGTGGGAAGTGATTATAGGTGAGTACATATTGCCTTATAAATATTTATATATATGTGTTTTTAAACAAGAGTAAAATACTTTCCCCTTAAATATTTCTTGCTTGTGCCCAGTAATCTTACCTGAGCTATAATTTTGTTTTTAGGTGCAATTCATGACAAGAGACCCAATGTAACTGGACAATGGTTGAAGAATGCTCCATACCGAAAACAAGAAGATGGAAGTTATGGGAAACGCGATAAGAAGTGCAAGGAGACAGTTGAGCACCTATCCTCATAAATTAAGGCTCCTGGGCCCTGAGCCGAGAACTCCGCGTTGACGGTGGCAACCGACATCGGTAGAATCGGTAAAAATAAAAACTATAAGACGAGAAAATAGCCATATTTGTGGAAAGTGACATGTTGACAAGCCTATTTTGTTGTGCGTGCCATTTTCTTATTATTCGCTCTGTATTTGTGCTCTAACGTTTGACGTATTCGTGAAAGTCGTAAAATTGACCGAAAAGTAAGATTTGCTTACGGAAGGAACGTTTTCACCTTTTTTCGATAGTCGTTAAACGGCTGTTTTCCCGTATGTTTAGGCTTGGTTTTATGGCTGTTTGTTTATTGTCGAGGGAAAAGGATAGTTTTCGGTCAATTTTGGAAGCTTTTATTTCGTTTATTTGGAAAGTTTGTCGTCATATATATTAATTCATAGTTTTATTTGCATGTATTTATAGTATTTGCAATAATAAACAGTATTAGTTTTGATCTTTCAAGTTTACTTTAATTGTTTGAAAAGTACGAGAGAGAGAGAGAGCAATAAATAAATCAATGCAATTAATCACATAATAGGTGCGTACGGTGTAAAGCACAAGTATTAAAATGTCGCGGATTGCGGTAAACAATAAGTATAGTAATACAAGAAAGGAAATACAAATGTATCAAAGTAAAGTGTGACGCAAATGCAAAATGTAAGAAAGTAGTCGAATAGTATTTTGTTAGTAAATTAATGACAGGAATAATGCTAATTGTATACCGCAAGTGGATTAATAAATATATATATAACACCAAACGAACGAGAACGTTAGGCGTAGCACGTTTACACAGCCCGAAAAACAACGGTGCGACGAGGGGGCTACTCGAGTCAAAGTGATATTGATGACGACTATATACATATATATATATATATATATATATATATGTATATATATATATATATATATATAGTCACTCTAAGTTCCGGTAGTATTTACAATATATATATATATTTGGCGGTGGAAAATTCCGATCGCGTAGAACACACGAAATTTCCGGATCAAATGAGATGAATGTAATACCGCACTACTACACGCACATGGCTATCGCGAGCCCTTTGCGAATAATACAAATCGATTGACTAATGCACATGTCGCGAGACAGAATTATTCGAAGTTAGTTGAATAAGCTCGAAAGAGCATGCAAAGCGTGGTACACGCTTATCCGAAGAATCGGATTGAGGTACTTAGCGTTGTAGCAGGACCGTCGAGGACAATGACGTCACGGGATATGGAACGGGATCCCTCAGGATGCTCTGCTCGTAACCGTCCTTCGAGGAACCGCGTCGTGTCGTGTGCCTCAGGGTGTTAGCGCAGATGAAGCTCGTTCTCGTTGGAGTTCCGCGGAGGAAACACGCGTCCACCTCTTTGTCAGTAACGGGCAAGAGGAACGCACCGCGTGCGATCGCGAGGCGTGTATATCGCGGACGCCTCGCCGGCACGCATAACTAAGATCACTCGAAGAATGCCGCGCACCGTACACGATAATGCTAACGATGAGTTAATATAGCTATATGAGTAACTTATGAGGCAATGTTCCTAATAACGCTTCCGATCGAATAATCTTTACAACGCACGGTTATAAGTTGTCGACGTATGTAAAATATCACGAGTCCGAACTGAAAAATCGGGGAACAACGAAAACCGTATTGTCTCTACCGCGGGTTCCGACCGAATGCGTCGATGAGTTCAAACTCGTTCCGTTCCGAGTTCGAACTCGTCGCTGCAAGTCTCGCGTCGCAAGCGTTGACCGGTAAACAAAGTACGATCGGGGCCAAGCTCCCCTCGCCGCGTTCGGGAGCCCATTTTTAGGTCAAATCGACTACAAATTTCGACCGTCGATCGACCAGTATCATCGACGTCAAATCGACGTCAAATCGACGTCATATCGACTTGTCGGCTTGTCGATGACTAGTCGAAATTTGAGCCCATTTTTAGGTCGAATCGACGACAAATTTCGACCGTCGATCGACCAGTATCTTCGACGTCAAATCGACGTCAAATCGACTTATCGACTTGTCGATGACTAGTCGAAATTTGAGCCCATTTTTAGGTCGAATCGACTACAAATTTCGACCGTCGATCGACCAGTATCATCGACGTCGAATCGACGTCGATTCGACCATTCATTTCTAGCTGGGCCCAGCCAGGGTTTGAACCTGGAACCTCCCGTATACCGTGTGGATGTCGTACCAATTCGACCACTGAGGCGTGTGGTAATATTTATTGCAAAACTCATATTAAGGTGACTAAATGACAATAAGATGGAACACCGAATTTTTTCAGTCAAACCTGCACGGGATACGGTAGGTTCCAGTTTTAAACCTCGCCTGGGGTAATATTTTTCGCAATAAAAATTAAAACTATTTAAATATGATGCTTGTTGAGTAAATTTTAAATTGCTGCGTTTTGAGAGTCGCGTCAATCGCTTTAGTCGCTAGTCGCGTTTCCGTTGGGAGAGAACCCCACCTCCTTTTTTAAGATGGCCACGTCTCAACGAAGAGAACACATGTCGTTGTACGATTCTCTAATAATAAAGTGAAATCCAGTGAATGCAGTCCACTATTACTTTTAATAACCAACAATGCTTATATGTAAGCGTCAAAGAAATTACATCGACGGACCAAAACCCGTGGTCGGAATTAACGTCTCTACGATTGATCTGAAAAGTGCTGTAAATCCGACAAACCAAGTTGGCTTATGCGATTTTTTAATGTTTATATCGGAAAGATGTTAAATATTGCCAGTTGTCGATTTAAAAGTAATTATTTCAATTTAAATTTAGCACAACTACCCCATGTCAGGCAACACCCTGTAATTATCAAAAGTAATGGTTCCATTAAATTACATGACTACATTCATGTTCAGGTTAAAATTTCCTATAATTTAATACCTCACATTATATTTTTAGACTTCAAAAAGACAAATATTTGGAAATTTCATTATTTGGGGTCCAATCTTTAATTTTAACCCCCTTCTTTATTTATTTGTTTTTTTTTTACCTTACATGATGTTTGTAGACATTTGTGTATAGAATTTGAAATTTATAGAGGTTTGTTACTTAAAAACAATAAAAGTATAATATTTCTGTGCATATAACATTTTTTGTTTTATAAATTGTTGTTTTTGTTTTTTAAATTTATTTTGTGATATAATAACATAGTACCCGTGCTTTGCAAAGAAGTTTGCATAAGTAAATAAAAACTAATAAAAAAAGAGTATATATAGTTTGAATAAAATGAAGCGTGTTGATGTAGAAAAACGATGAAGTAAAATTCGAAATATAACATTTAATCCTATCTTAAAATTGCCGTGTTAAGTCAAATTTATTGTTGCCTCTTTTCCGCGATGCTGATTGGTTATCTCGATGCGTTGCGCGCGTTACTTCGTATCAAATGTTATCTATATCGTTTTAACCTCGTCACGTGTCAACGTGTATTGTGAGGGATGACGCATGACGCGTGGTTAGCGCGAGTGATTTTAACGGAAAGATCCATGGTCCGTAGTCCGTGATACAGCAAGGTGGCGCGAATAATCTGCAGGTATGTGCTTTTATTTTTACCCTTGTAATTATCTTTTAATTCGGCGTTCGGTAATCGGTTACGATTACTTGTGCAGGTACAACTTAATCTTGAAGTAAAAGAAGGAGGAAGAGGAGAGTAGAAGGACAGAAAGAGGAAAAGAGAGAAAGAGAGATAGATAGAGACAAAGAGAGAGAAAGAGAGAGAGAGAGAGAGAAATAGAGGTAAGTTTTATAATAATATTTTTAAAGCGTAAGGATTCGGACACAATGCGAGGAATAAGGAACAAGCAATAGAATTCTTAGTCGCATCATTTTTTAATAGACGGGCATTGGAAAAGGATACGACTATTAATATCTATTCCTTGTTGCTTATTCCTCGCATTGTGTCTGAGCCCTAACATGCATAATATGTATTGACATGCGTGAAGGAACTTTACGGCTATATTGAAGAACATTATTACATGTGATCGGACAAGTAGAAACTTGCACATTTGCTTCCTCATAGTTTCTAAGTGTGCAAGTAGAAACTTGAACATTGCTTTCTTATAGTGTGCAAGTAGAAACTTGAACATTGCTTTCTCATAGTTTTTAAGTGTGCAAGTAGAAACTTTTTTTTTTTTTGACGCAGGGAAATCTTCCACTACCGGGATCCCAAGCCAAAGCCCGGTTTACCCAGTAGCCCCCTCTATGACAGAGGAGGGGGAAAACCCCCCGCCTCCGGGGAGAGGCGAGGGGAGTGCCGGATTCTATGCATAGCACATCGCTCTCAATCCTGCATGCATAGCCTACCGGCTAAAACCCCGCGGGTGTCTGTCTCGGCGCGTTTGCGATTGGGGAGGCTCTAGGAAACGCACTGATTCATCTGGAGCCCCCCCCCCCCCGCGCCGCGCCCACTGACCTGGGCGCCTATCCCGGGACTTATTTAGTCCCCGGCCTAATAGGCCAACAACAGCTCGCGTGGCGGATCGGAGGGACACCTGCTCCAAACCACCACCCCTCGCACCGGGGGGTTGTAGATCCGGGCGCACGGTAGCCCCGCTAGTGGCGGCCAACCCTCCCTCGCCCCCGATGCAGAAAAGGCAAGAGGAGGGGTGGCGCTATTTCACCCCCACCACGCACAAAAAAAAAAGAAAGAGGAGGGGTGCCTCCCTTGCGGAGGCTCTTCGCGCTACCGATCAGCGCGCCCCAGGCACGCCCAATGGGAGGGGGACAGGATGCCTATCTGAGCACCCCCCCCCCCCCCCCGCGGCGTCATCTATCTGCCCCGGCCGAGGCAACGGCGAGGGGGCCGCCGCGTGACGGCCGCGACGGCAACAGCTCCCCATCGCCGCTGTCGCTCCCCGTTTCAACAGCCGGGGCCACCAACGCGAAAGCGCGTCCGCGTAGTACGCGTCGGCGTCTCCTCGGCGGCGAGGACGATAACGACCCACCACCGTCCCCGCCACCCGGCCTCCCCGGAGGGGGGGTCGCCACGAGCGCGTCGGCGGTGCAGAGCACGCCGACGCAGGGGTGGAGGCTGCGGCGGCTGACCACCGTCACCCCCACTCCAGTTGTCCTCCTCTGAAGAAGTAGGGGGGCAACTTCCCCCCTCCTAATCCGCTCCGCCGCCTCCTTCTGCGACATTACATTACCGCAGAAGGAGGTAAAGGCTCTCCACTTTTCCTCCCCCTCGGGCCAAACTGCCGCCGCAACGACAGCCGCGAGGGAGAGGTCCCTCCCAATGACCGCCCGGAGGACACGGCGCCGCTCCTCCCACGCTGGGCAGGATTCCAGAGTGTGCTGCGCCGTGTCTGCCTCCCCCGGGCAGTGGTGGCAGCGCGCGGTGCGCTCCTTCCCGATGCGGCGCAGGTATTCGCCGAAACATCCGTGTCCCGTAAACACATGCACCGCGTGGAACGTGAGTCCGCGTCCCTTACGATCCGCCCATTCCTTGAGGAATGGGCCGATGGCATCCCTGACCCTCCTCCCCGCTAGGCGGGGATCCGCGAGCCTAACGCCCCACTCGCGGAGGAGGGTCTCGCGGGCCTGGAGCCTCAGCGCGGCCCACGCCCTCGGCACCACAATGCCGCCCCCCGACTCGATCCGCCTAATCCTCCTGTAAGTGTTCGCCTGCGCTTTGGCGAGCAGATAGATCGGGGGTGCAAGTAGAAACTTGCACATTGCTATGCAGCACATAGTTTTTAAATGAGCAAGTAGAAACTTGCACATTGTTTTCTTATAGTTTTTAAGTAAGCAAGTAGAAGTTTGCACATTGCTTTGTCATAGTTTTTAAGTATACAAATTATAAATTTGCACATTGCTTAATCAACATTTTATTTCGCTCATAAACCTTCCTCTATGAGGAAGCCAAATGAATAAATATCCACTAATAATTATAAATATCAAAGAAAAAATTTGGCTTCCTCATAGAAGAAGCTTTATGAGCGAAATAAAATGTTGATTAAGCAATGTGCAAATTTATAATTTGCATACTTAAAAACTATGACAAAGCAATGTGCAATCTTCTACTTGCTCACTTAAAAACTATAAGAAAGCAATGTACAAGTTTCTACTTGCACACTTAGAAACTATGAGAAAGCATTGTTCAAGTTTCTACTTGCACATTTAGAAACTATAAGAAAGCAATGTTCAAGTTTTTTTAATAGACGTGCATTGGAAAAGGATACGACTATTAATATCTATTCCTTGTTCTTTATTCCACGCATTGTGTCTGAGCCTTAATATGCATAATATGTATTGACATGCGTGAAGGAACTTTACGGCTATATTGAAGAACATTATCACATGTGATTGGACAATTTTAGGTTGCTTCTATGCACAACGTCATTATCCAGCAGACCCTTTTGTTATGGATCTGAGATTACCGAAAAACATGGATTATAATCTGCCAACGTACAATCTCACAGGTTTACCGTCTCTTCAACAACGATGGACTGAGGAGAATATTGTTAGGGAAAGACGTTAAAAAAGATGCTAGAGATATTAGAGATGATAGAGACGAAGTTAATTTCAGAAGTTTTATTAAAACTGAAACAAGTATGTAAGCACCATTTAAGAGTTATTTTAATATAAATTCGTATTAATAAAAATTTTTTTTATTATTAAATATATATGTATAATTTTTGTAATTTCTTTAAGGTTACCTATGTCGGTTTAATCAATTAAGCAATGACTTGTTACATGAACAGTCTTCTCTAAGCGTTGTAAATGACACCAGAATTTCGTAATGCACTGTATAACTGGGAATGTGTGTGCTGCGTTTGGTGTGTCGGCGGCTTTCGGAGCACCCATTGGTAAATACTATTAAATATTAATGGTATATACGGAGTATCCCATTTCTTGCCTATTATTATTTTAATGACAGATTTTTTTCAATTTGGACATTTGGAGTCGATTTTTTCTTACTATAAATTATTATACATAAAAAATTTTAAAATAAACTTGGATTTTTTAGGAGGAGTTTTATTTAGTATAGAAGAGGGTACTAGCTTTTTCAATCAGAGCCTTATATGGAGAACATTCTTCGTCAGCATGATCATTACGTTCACTTTGAACGTAATCTTGAGCCCGTACCACGGACACCCCGGAGATCTTTCGTATCCTGGCTTGCTGAATTTAGGAAAATTTGACTCGATTCCACATCAAATCTACGAGATACCTCTGTTCATAATAATGGGCACGTTCGGCGTATTTCTCGGCGCTCGTTGGAACCACGTCATTACAAGATCACCTGCTTTCGTTTGCGATTTGTGACGTAGAAGTGGCAGAAAGTGATCAAGGCTCTCCTGGTAGCGACCCTAAGCGCAACAATGGGACCCCTGATGATATATACTTTGTCAATGACTGTAAACCGTTAGGCAATGATCCCACTAAATTACCGGTTAAAATGTAATTTGAAAATTTAATTAAATTCTTTTATAAATTTAGCAGTTATTATTAGTAGAAAATAAGAAAATTTCATAAATAAAAGCCAATTTTTTGCTATTCACGGCTCAGTTACTTGGCATAGATGTTATATGGATATCCAAAGAATATTGGTGCTGTCTACGATTAAATCCTTAATTTCACGAGAGAATCCGAGGAAACAAGACTATTCTCCTTTAATCTTAATCTTTTGTATATTGTTTATATATTTGTTTGTTTGAATTTTTATTTATTGCAATTCTATAATAGAGATTTATAATACTTTAATATTATAATTAGTATTTTCATTGTTATTTTTGTTGTTGTTATTAGTGTTGTTATTTACTTTTTGAAGACATGATTCTTGTTCTAATTTTCTCTTTTGTGGGGTTTTAGTTGCGTTTAATACATTCACAATTGACATCCGTCCTTCTAATTTTTTTTATATTGCTCATATAATTTACTTCTAAATACGGCGGATTAACTAAATACACGTTAAATATTTGTTTTTTTAATAAACTTTATTTTGTATGTACATAGTAATATGCACAACATTAGAATTAAAAAAAAATTTAGTTATGCAATATATTTAAATAAATAATTTTATATTAAAAATAAAATATAAAAATAATGGTATATAATATATTTTGTATATAAAGGATATTTATTCTATAGGAATATTATTATAATTTATATTTTTGTTTCTTAGATAGATAGATAGATATGTTTATTGTCTTTCCCCGTAGAGCTTACAAGGCGATTTTGAAAGGAACGTACCCAAACCTTTTACAAGGACCTTTCCCCTTCGTGCCCTGGCCATATGCGACCTCACAATTTTCTTTTTCCCTCCCTCCCCGAATTCCTCTTCGCCCCTCCTCTTCCTCCACGATTGCATCCCTCTGCCTCCCTCCTTCCTGTCTTGGCTTCTCCTTATTTGTCTTACCTTACTTTCTTGTTCTCCCTGCCCTCGTCCGAGTCCATGAGGAGTTTCTCCTCCATCCCTCTCGAGATCTCCTCCTCCTCTGATCTCCCTGTACTCCTGCTT